>MCJB01011686.1:91855-105937 GCA_002018475.1 Nicotiana obtusifolia
CCCTCTCCTTCCTCGAAACTCTTATCTGCTGCAACTGCGGAAGGTGGACAAGGAAATAAGAGCTTAATGTGGTTAACAATCACAGTATAGAAATGAGTGATGAGCGAAATCAACGGGGAGAAAGGGAACTTGTAGCCTTTTCAATAGTAACAGTAGGAATCAGCAAACTTCTTTTTTGGCTATGTGGAATTAATAGATAACCAAGGAGGGCAAGAAAAGAAAAAAAAGAAAAAGAAAAAAGCAAATGAAAAGAAAAGTAAGCATTGCAGTCTTTTGAGAGCAACTACTCTTTGACTTGTCTCAGCATTCACTGGGGAAATTTTGAAATGACATGTGATGGAGTAAGTAGATTTGTTTAGGAGTAATTTTTTGTGGTTTGGTTTAACAAATTTACTAACCTAATATTCTATAAGTTGGTAAGTGCAAATATAGCATTTTCAGTGCTATTAACAGCTTAGCCAATAATTGTCCTGAAATTTTAAACTAAGGGGTGGTTTGGTACGAACACAAGTAATGCATAGATTAGTAATGCAGGTATTAGTAATACAGGAATTGTAGTGTTGGGATTATTTTTTATCAAGTGTTTGGTTCATTGTATTAAAAAATTAGCTATGCGATGTATAATCTAAGCTTGTGTATGGTTTAAAACTGTACAAAATTTTCTTTACAATTATACCCTTGAATATTCTTCTTTCTGTATATAAAGAAATTTAGGAAAAGGGTTTGAGGGGCGGTTTAATAATTTTAGGGTCTTATCCAGGTATAGTTAATGCAGGAATTAGTAATCCCTTGGTTTCCTTGGTATTAGCTAAGCCCTCCTATGAGGTATAAGTAATCCATGTATTAGGTATGCATAAATTGAATTGAGCAACCAAACATTATATTGGACAGATTAAATTTTTATACAGTGATTATTTTACTTAGTACAGTCTACCAAACAACCCCTAAAATTCTTAATTTCAGGACATTTTGTCACGAATTGAACTCAAAAACTGAAATTCCTACCCATTAAAAGACCACTTGAGAATATGTGATATTGTCCGCTTTAGATTAAATCCGCACGGTTTTTTTTAAAAGACCTCGCACCATCAAAAGATTCTTACACTTTATATGTCGCCTCCCAATCTTTTTAGTTATCAATATGAGATTTTGTTCGCACAACCAACTGAAACTCTGAAATATTTGATTAAAACTCCAATTATTTCTCTTCACATCTAAAATTTATAAGTAGATTTGTTTAAAATTAAATTACATTTTGGTTCAATGAAGGGATTGGAGTGGTCCCCAAGCCCCATTCTTGTTTATTTAAGTGCTCTAGGCGTGGGGCTGGACATGCAAGGGACAAACATGAAGTCAGAAAAGAGAGTGAATTGCTGAATAAAGAAAGAAAAAGAAGAAAGCAAAAAGTGGATAGATTGATGTAATGAGGGGAACAAACAATGAGATTAGCTTTTCTTTTGCATGCTACTGGCTGGTGTTTTGTGTTCACCATTATGCACTTCCACTGCCAACCACTATATAAAATTTATCCAAATATTTACATCGAATTAATAAATTATATATATCTTTTATATATACTCGTATCGCTTAACTATAGTTAAATAATATTTACTTTTAGTTTAATTTTTAACTACTAAAATATAATTATTTAATTTGATATAAATATTGAGTATGAATAAATATTTACGGGCACTTAGTCTTGTAACTTACCTAGGGGCTTACCTAGGAAGGATTCCATGGGGCACGTTAACTCATGTTTTTCTCTCTCGATTATGTATATTTTTTTAAAAGAAACACTTAAATATATGTATATATACCCAAGCTCAAAGTATCATATGATGCGACGTTTTTTGAGTGCATCTTTCTTAGTGAAATTGTGAGTTCAAATCTTTATATCAATCTTGTTGTTTTATACTTTTTTTTCCTAGAACTAGGCTCCCACGGGAGATGACATGTTTGATGTTACTTTTTGCATATTAGTTAAGTACTTTTTCTTTTTCTTTCTTCTTTATTTGGATTATTCTGTTAAAATTTTCACACATTGAAATTCTTATTCTTCTTTTATCATTGTAAAATCTTATATGATCAAATACAATGTTCATATTAAAACAAGTAGCAATGGAAGATGTAGCATATAGTCAATGAATTTAATTGATTCTAATATTTTTGACATGGAGTACAAATATAGATGTTAAGAAACTATACTATTTAAAAATGAACTTAAAAAGTGTAATGAGTACAATAATAAGAACTAAAGGTTGAACTCGTAAAATTTATAAGGCCCATCGGGATTGGGCATGGACGAGCCTCGACTGGGCCAGCATTGATGGAGAGGCTTGGATTGGAGATTCTTGTGTAAACATTCAAGTTGACAATCGGCTTTCTAGACAGCCAGTGGACTCTGAATCCAATACCAATGATTTCGCTGGATCTAAGAATAACGTAGCACAGAAAATCGGACTCACCAAGGATGGCGAATGAGCAATACGTAGAGGTTGCTCCGCTTCCTATGGATTGTTTTATAGCGGTACGATTACGATGCTTGCTCCGAATGGAAAAGAGACGGCTTTTCTTTCGGATGTTGCAAACGCACAAACGAATCTACCTCTTCGTAATAGTGCACCCATCTTTTCAAAATTTTGGAGTACTTTTAGCCCTCTGGACCCATAAGATCTGCCCTATCATGAATCAATGTGGTCATAATGTAGACTATTTTCAATACTCATTTGGAGAGCATGCTTCTACTCCATTTTGAATAGGATGATTGCTGTCTATGGAAGAAAAAGAAATCAGTACTGGAGTACCAGAACCTCATGAAAACTTTGGTCTGGTTGTGCTTGGGCAGTGGACTAATTGGCAATTACTCATCGACCAAATCAATTTTCTTTGCCTAGTCTATACTACTTTAGTAATCAACTTAATAGATGATGACCAAAAAATTCAAAAATTGACCATTGACTTCCAAATTTCATGCTGGTCTGTGTTGTTTTTCTTGTCAAAGATGGTTTTTGTTGTGTTACTTTAGTATTCTATGCAATATAATGGAACAACCCTTGAATCACTCTTCACATTGCTACTTGCTTACATAATATAATTTGCTTTCCATTTGTCCTTACACGTCAAAATAAATATTCTGTTTGGTCAAGCTTTTTTAAAGTTCAAAAAAGTGCTTTTATTTTAAAATTAAAGTGTTTGGCTAAACTTTTCGGGGAAAAAGTATTTTTGAATAGAAGCAGAATCAGTTTTAGGGCAGTAGAAAAAAGTAACTTTTATCCAAATGTATTTTTTTGAAAAGCACTTTTAAGGAAAAAAACACTTAGAAGCAGTTTTTAAAAGCTTGGTCAAACACTAATTGTTGCTCAGAAGAGCTTTTCAAATTAATTAGCCAAACACAAACTGCTTCTCACTTTTGAAAAATAATACTTTTTAAAAAAAAAACACTTCTTAAAATAAGCTGATTTTTGCAGCTCGGCCAAACACGCGATAATTTTAACGATCCAAAGCAATTTAAGAATCTAACCAGTCTTGGTACGTAGACTGTACACATACAAAGGGGGAAGGGGGGGGGCTGTGGGGCTAGAGGTTGGGTCTTGAGATTATGAAGAAAGTGATTTAACTTTTATTTCACAGTTGGAACCATTTATATATGTAGGATCACTGATTAGCCACCTACTTTATCATATTTGGCATTTATAAATGAAAAGCCCATTGCATGAATCACAGGAAGGACAGGTTCATTTCTCTGAAAAGTTAATTAGGTGATCCCAAGTTTAAGACTTCCATAAGTGGCCAAACAACTCAACAACAATGTCCTAGGGCAGATTCACATTTTATTCCTCATCTTTTTTTTCCATAATTATCTAGGATCTTGTATTTACTGGTCCAAATAATCCAAGTTCGCATTATGTTGGACCTGTTAAGAGGGGAGCATGCTCCTACCAAATATTTTTTCAGTCTCATAGCTCGAACTCGAAACGTCTAGTTAAGGACGAAAGAATCTCATTGATCCATCACACCCTAGAATCACCTATAGTCAAAAACACAAGTTGTTACGCGTGTAAAAGGTAATAAACACTGTTGTTATTATGCGTCTAATTAATAGTACTGTGCTTAAAGCAACTTTTGAAACATAATTATGAATGATTGATCACTTATTATTTATTCACGGTTAATCACTATATATTCTCACCTCACTTTCTCATATAACCATGTTAATTTATGTGGTTGGGTGTTAATACAGAATGTTGGTAGGTAGTATTTATTAAATTATTTTGCAGACGAATAGTATGTATCATTTCTCCCACTATATGATGTATAATATATCATACATCAAGGTCTGACACATGAATTTTACTTAATTTTGCAGGTTGATCTGGAAAACCTCCATAAAAGGAGCTATAGGTCCCTAGAAATAATAAGTAATAATATAGACAGCTACCCTCAAAATAATAATAGCATGTTTCTTGGATTAGGCATTCAACATGCAATAAAAAGTAGCTACAACTAATTCTCTCCATTAGAGGAACACATTAGGTTGTAGATTATTTGGGCTTATTTCTTTCCTTGTATTTCATGATTGAAGCCAAATGGTTAAACTGAACCCACATCACGTAGTAATACTTGAAGACTGACAAAAACAAACAAGTTTGCTGGTCTGTGCTTTCAGGTTTAACAGACTCTATAAACCGGTTAGGATTAGCTATATGAATCCTGTTATACGAATCCATCTTAACGAATCGGAAGGTCACGGAACACGATCTGCTATTGCAAATGGCTTTAGAATTATTACTCACTCGCGACACTTAAGTTCACAATGTGAACAGTTGTCCACCAAGGCTACAACAACCTACTCAATAGGCTGCTGAGCTACATAAAAATCTAAACTCTACTTTAAGCTTTTGAAATGCAACATATTAATGACTTCTGGAAAATTAATATTGAAGTTGGAGAAATGTATGCCCACCCAATTTGTTTGGGACGGAGGCGTAATTGTTGGAGAAATGTATGCCTACCCAATTTGTTTGGGACTGAAGCGTAGTTGTTGTTGGAGAAATGTATATCCGGCCCTGAGTTGCCTTTGCTATAAGGATTAATGTATATCCAGCCCTGAGTTCCCTTTGCTATAAGGATTCATCAGCCTATGGTAACTTGCAGGGAGCAGCTCGGTCCTTTGACTTGTATTGGCCTAGCAGTTCTGCAACAGTTCTACAACGACAATGGTTTCCAGGGCGGATAACATCCCCATAAACAGCCATTTCAATTACATCGAGCTCCTTATCTGCGTGACCCAAGTTACATGGTAAATATTAGTAAAATGTTACTGCTGCAAAAAAATTGACCACGCAGTAAGTATACAAATTTATATGCCCAATTCTGTGCAAAGTTGGAAAGGATGGCTTAAGCAATTACACATTTTAATGGACGTTAAGGTTGGTGAGGTTCAGCTAAATTTCATAGAAAATCTTCTACCATATACTATTGACTAGTCTCCACAGGTTACCTCTCAGACAAGAATATCTCTACTAATTGTGTAGAAGAAGGTATTAGTGGTCCTCTATACTTACTAGTTCCATTATACTTTATCTAACAACAACTGTACCTCAGTCCTAAACAGTTCCATTATACCTTATCCACAAAAAAGATATAAAAGAAACTCACCAGTTACCAGATCCATAATCTGAAGTTGCCTAAGCTGTTGTGTCACAAGGTAAGTTCTGTAATAACTTATTGAGAAACAGGAGAATATAGAGTCTGGAAAATAAATAAAGGGGAAAGACTGGCACAACTTCTGAAAGGGGTCTAACCAGTTGGAAGAGCCACGCAAACGTTATTGGTTCTATCCTTTTTGAGAAGATTATATAGAGATGGTAGCACGGCTGATATAGCAGGGATCAAACTCTGAGGAAGTGAGGCAGCATCTACCAAGATAAAGAACTTCTATATGTATTTAGGCTATGTCTAGCTAACATGACAAAGGAACCCTTCTAGGTGGACGAATTATAGGCTCTCTACTTGATCTTCTACAAGGGCAAAATCTTATCTCTGTTAGGACCTCGATTGTCAAGAATAATCTCAAAAAAGATAAGATCTGCGTAGTTTGGGAATAATTGTCTACATCCACATTTGCACAAAAGAAAAACAGTTCTATTACTTGTGTTCTGTTGCAAAGCTTCTCTTGATTTCACATCATGCTTTCTCACTAGGGTTATGCGACGAGAACTAGAACTTGAATTCTAACCAAACTTTTATTTGGATTCAGCAACCAGCTTTAAACCAAAAACCTTCTCCAACTACTGCTGGCTGTAGGAGACAGAAAAAGATATACAGTAAAGATTAATCTTAATGTGACCGCATGCATTCTGCCCCTCTGATGGAATTTTTTATCAGAATGAGACCTTACATGGGCCACAAGAGTGGAAAAGCGTTAATCTGAGCAAGACATCCCCACAAGAACCATCACAATGACGACCATGGAAATGCAACTTAGGTTCAAACCAAATACCGCAACAACAGAAGTGGTTCAAACCAAATCCTATATTAACTGATTGTATCTCTATATATCCATTTATGAACTGTGTCAAAATATCTTGTTAAACCTGAAAACACATGAATACCTGAGAACCGCCATGAAAATAAAATATTACAACTATTATAACTAAACTTCAATTCCAGACAACAATAAGATCATTATAGCATATCAATCAGTAGTAATCCTGTAATCCAGATAGAGATCAGGCAACGACTTACACTTCAAAATTACCGCGGAAATGATGCAGCACTTTTAATCTTAAGAGGCTACAGGAGAACAGAACTATTATTTAGCTCACAGCTCTCCACTGTAGGGGGCTAAGTCCAGAAGCCATAAAGATTGGTAATGTCACAAGTGATAGAAGCAGAACAAATAGGGAAAGATCAGGAGAGTACCAGTGAACTTGATATCGCAAGAGTAGCTTTTTAACTGACTAATATCAATCTCATCCTTGTTGGCTTTAAGCCTGTTTACCCTTGTTTGAAGGATCTGGCAGTTCTCCGCTATGGACTCACCCCCTGCATAAAGAAACACATCGTAAAATGGTGCAACAACCACCAAATCAAAATTCAATGGTCCCATCTCACTCCTCCCGCCCAACAACCGGATGCAAAAAAAAAAAAAAAGCAGCAGGATTTTTCATCAGTTAATATTCTGTCCAAATGATTAAAATCACTAAACAACGAAAAACCAAAATCAGTTTAGGAGTGAATCAGATCAATCAAACAATCAAATACCCCTCAATCCCAATAGTTGAAGTAGCCCATTATTTAGGTCCATTTCATTACATTTAGGTGAAAATAGAATCAATTACCCCTCAAATTTAGAGGGGGAGCCATGATTTCAACTTTATGGGTTCTTAATTTTAGTACGACTTCAACTAGGTTCTAAATTTAATAGTTGTACATATTTAATGAATTTCTCAATAGAAATATACTGTTTGAGTAAAAGCTACTAGGTTCATCCGAAGCCGTATTCGGGCTTCTACCTTCCCCCCTGCCCTCAATTCCAAACTAGTTCATTTATATGAATCCTCTATATCCATTCTGCTCGATTCGCGCTTAGTTTGTTCCACTTGGGCAATATCAATAAGCCCCAATTCCAAACTAGCTAGGGTTGACCACATGAATCCTATGTATCAACTCCGAGTCCAACTCATTTTGCTTGCCCAGTAATGATTCACTTTGACAACAATAAACAATCAACTAATCCTCAATCC
This sequence comes from Nicotiana obtusifolia, assembly GCA_002018475.1. Taxonomy (NCBI): domain Eukaryota; kingdom Viridiplantae; phylum Streptophyta; class Magnoliopsida; order Solanales; family Solanaceae; genus Nicotiana; species Nicotiana obtusifolia. The sequence goes on from MCJB01011686.1 coordinate 99,604, forward strand.
CAAATTGACGGCGGAATATTCAGGAACAAACTAGTCAAGGTCAGGTATAAGGAGCAGACATAGAGTGTAATTTATGGGTTAATGCAAAACTTTGGCTCGTACCTTGTGTATGTGTTAAAAAAAAAAAACCAAACAAGTACAAATGATTGACTTCGAAATCAGTAAATCAAAAGAGTTGTACAGTAGTAGAATCCCGGAATCGTAGAGTTCAAATCCGGCCTCTATTGGCTACTAGAGTGAATCAGTTAATCAGCTAAAAGTAAGGAAATAAAGGTAAAAACTGAAATATGTAGAAGAGTTGTGTTAGCAAACTACAGTAATAAATAGGAGGGACCTTTGGAGAAGGGAATAATGTGGTCATATTCAAAGCAAAGGCAGCCTTGACAATTGGCAAAGCGTTTACAGACGACGTTTCCGGCGGAATCTTTGCGCCAGCGTTCGGGATGTCGACCGGGTACAGTCTCGGCCTTGGCCCAGCACATCTTCTTCGCTTCATTGTCAAAAGTCCTTGCTCTTTGTTCCTTTTCTCCTCCTCGAGATCGACCAGGTGAGCTCATCTCACTAGCTAACCCAGTTCCCGCTCTCTCTTTCTTGGGGTTTAGGTGGAGGGAGGAGAATGACACAGACTATACAAGGAAGGAGCCGAGACGCTGTAAATATGAAGAAGGAAATCGTCAACAAATCATCATCATCTTCTTTTTCCCTGACATTGGAAGTTTCCAGACCTCTCGTTGCAACCTAGAATTTTGTGCATTTGATTTGAGGAGAATAACTGCATATGTTCTCCCCTTCCTTACCTAGGAAAGGGCGACAATGTATAAATGCCGAAAAATATTGCTACATTAACATAATACGTGAATTCAAAGTAAGAGGACATCATCATAACTTACATAAATGAATTATGTATTGTAGTTTAAAGGTATCTAATGTGATGGTATCTTACGGAACACTTCTTTATATACGGTATTTTTTTACATATGTTTCCTTCTAATGCTTTGGTTATGCTGTCATAACCGGACTTTTGTTGTCGATATTGATATCTCTCGAAAGTGCAATATATAGTAATTCGTGTAAGAAAATATATTGTTGAAAAAATAGTCCAATATTCAGAATGTTTGTCCTTGTGCTTTATTTATTATAATTACAAAACATAAACATATTGAAAATTATTTCACGCAAATTTAAAAGGATATTCTTTAGTTTCGGAGGACGAAAGTTGAATTCGGGAATAAACACATACTTAGAAACATATTGACCAGTATCATAAGTTCTGTATGTATGACATTATTGTCAAAACTTCATTTAGTATTGAAGTCTTCAAGTATTATTCTTGGTAGTAATTGTTGGTATCATCTTCCGCGGAGTCAAAACTGAAAAATATTTTGTTTTTACCATAAGACTTAGCGATCAATCTTTTATTTAATTGATCAACATATTTATTTATGCTAGCTAAGATAGCTTTTTAATTTCTATCATGTAATTTGCACAAATTATGTTTTAATCTAATGATGAAAATATTTTTCTTATTAAATGCACTACTATTACCTTTGGGGTTGTTAACCAAGTGTTCTAGAAGAACCAAAAATCATTTTTTATTGGATGCTCTTCTTCGTCTCAGACACGAAGCAAGAAGTCACTGAATGTTGGATCTGTTCTTAGTTTTATATTTCTTGTCACTTGAGTATTTTTTATTTGAGGTCATAAGTATAATTTTGGCAAATTAGCTTTTATAGGTTTTGCTTTGGTAAGTTTTGGAACTAGTGATCGTATTTGACAGAAATCACTTCCCAAACTATTGCTTTTCCACCAAACGGTTCATCGATATCCAATATCTCTAAAACTCTAGGCGATTGTTTCGATTGTTTGGCGCTTAGCCAAAAGCGCTTCATCCCATATTATCACTTTTGCTTTCCTTATAAATTTAGCATTATTGTTTTGGTTTTATATATTTGTGATGGTTATTTCAGTTATTTAAAGAGGTATATCAAATCTACAGTGAGTTGTACGACCTCATAATAAAATCATTGTTGGTATTCCATTTGTTCTTATTGCTAACAATATCATACCTCTTGATCTGACATTTGCAAGTAATGCATGACATAGGAATATTATTTCGATTCTGTCGGTAGCATCTACAAAGGATAATCCCCCTATGCCAAGTCAATTTTTTATAATATATTTTTAAAAGCTTATTCTTGTCTAATATTTAGCTTTGATTGGGCTTTCTGAAACACTTGTATGGCCTTTTTAATATTATATTAATTACATTTTTTTACTTTGATATCTATTTTTTTAACCTCTAACACTCTTTTTATGGAATAAATTTATGTACCCTAAGATTTTCTTTTAACTTGAAAAATAATTTTAATCATATGATGAATTTAAAAAATAATTTAATTAGATTATCTTGCTAAATAGTTATTTGAAATATTTGATTATTTGGATTTAAAATAAAATATAATTTATTTTCTGTTGATTTAGATTCTTAATATTAGTTCATCTCATGTTTGAATATTTAACCGTAATTATAATTTTATCCACCACAACTCTTATTTTCAAAGAGTAAAAATCGATCTGATATTCTACTTTTAAATCTTTATGTTTGCAAAATCATTAGTGGTATTGACTCTTTCCAACATTTTTCTTTCTTTTTTCACACATTTATATTCTTAAAAATTTTCTTAGTTGTTCTTTAATAATTGGATATATTTTTTTATATTACACAAAAAATTAATAATAAAAAATATTATTCTAGTATAAAAGCAGTTCAAATATAATATAATAATATATTATCGTGGGAATTTTTTTTCAACTTCAACGCTTCATGCAGTCTGTTTAGCATTACTTTTTTTTGGTATTGAATATTATAGAGCGGTAAAGTATTACCAGTATGGAGGATTCTTATGAAATTGATTTTATTAAACCTTCCTACATATTTTTAATAAAAATTCAATAGATAAGATTGTATTAATTTTAAAATCTTAAATATTAAGAAAAATTAGCATAGAAGTTATTGTAGTCCAAAAAAATAAGTTATTACAGCTATGTTCTTTCGCTGTGAGTTCTTCTGTTTAATATTCTAGGGTTATTTTAGTCTATCAATATTATATTCATACTTTTATATAATAATACTGGCTCTCCTATTTCTAAATGGATTTGAACACTATAATACGTTTTAAAATTAAATTAGTAATAGGAATTTTTTAAGAAGTATATTCTAAAAGTAACAGGATTATATGGCTAAACATATGCCCATATCCCAAAAATAACTATACTAATAAAAAATCTAACATGTTCCTAAAGGTATTAGGTTTACATGCTAACATGTAGTATTATATATCCATGCCCAAAAATAATTATACTAATAAAACTCGTAAAGGTAATCATGTAGGATTTTTAATGTGTAGTATTATGTCCTATAACTAATAGAATTACAAGGATAATGTCTAGAATTTCAATTATGTCCTTTTACTGTGAGTTATCATGCTTAATATTAAAAGGTTATTTTTGAAATCCAACATTTTATTCATGCTTTTATAATAAAATAGATCATTTTATTATTATGAGTTTAATAAAGTAGATAACTTGAATCGTAGCCAGAAAGAAATACTTTTAATTTGAGTTTAATTTTATACACTGATAAAGAGTTTTTATTTATAAGTGCAATTTAACCCTTAATTGTACGTTATTATATAGGAAAATTACCAATTATGTCAGCCCATACGTAAGTTAGAACAAAAATTAGCCAATTTATAAAACATTACCAATATTAGCTAATTAGCTCTTTGTAGCCAAAAAAAACATCAAATTGTGCTTTCTTTTGACTGGATGTTGTTGGAATCGATTGGATACATCTTAAGGAGTTTAAATCTCAGCTTCGGAATGATTTGGTAGAGTTTTGAGGTGGTTTAAATTGAAAATTTGAAGTAGAAGATGAACATGAAAAATGATGATATGTATCACACTATGTATCATTTGTATACATATGTTTCATATTTGTATCAAATGTGTATCACATGTATACCTGCGTGTGAGATACATACATGATACATATTTGATACATGTGTCGTAGAAGAGTTTTTTGAGCTCGATTGTCACTACGAATTTTGATATCAAACCAGTCCAAATCACCTCCAAGTTTCTCAAATTTTGTATATCTACTCATCTATATATTTTCGATGGATTTTAACCATACCCATTGAAAAAGGTCCCTTTTTGCTTAGGTTTTTGGAATCTTATATATTGTATTTCATCACCTTGTTTGCTACCTCATCCATGAAATTTTGCTTTCTGTCTTAAATCTAATGTTGTCGTTCACGCTTAAAAATATGAAAGGAGAAATTTACAAGTGATTCCTGGAGAGAATGAATATTTATTTATTTGAGCTAATATCCTAAAACCCCTTAAACTATCATCTTTTTGTCAATTACCTAATTAAACTATCCGGTGTCTTCAAAACCTCCTTGAACTATATATCACTAGTTATTGAAATCCCCCTCGTTGCATTCTTAGATATGTGTGTGGTACACACTCTTAATATCTAAAAAAGTATGTCATGCGGCAGTACACGTGGCCATTTAACTCAGCCTAAAACACCTCAAACTATAACTTCTTTGTCAGTTACCTACTTACACTATTTGATGTCCCCAAAACCCCTATATAAACTGTGTTCCCCTATATATTAAAAATCGTAGTTAAATTCTTAAAGGGGTGTCTGGCTAGTCTTAGATAGGAAATGTGTGGTTTAATACGAAGGAGAATATATTTTAGGGGGATTTTGGGGACACCAGATAGCAAAAGTAGGAAACTGAGACAGGTTTGATAGTTTAAGGGGGTTTTAGGGTATTAACTCTATTTATTTAAATTTTCAATTTTTGTTCGTGCTTGGCTAGTTTTGATAAGTCTATAATTATGAGTCAATACCCTAAAATTCCCCTAAACTATCATGTTTTTGTTAGTTTCCTACTTAAATTATTCGGTGCCCCCAAAATCCTCTGAAGTATACTGCTCTTCATAGTAAAACCCCCTCATTGCATTCTTAGTGGTGCGTCTAGTTCACGCTCCTAATTATCTAAAAAATGTGCCATGTAGCACTGCACGTGGCTATCTATCTCAGCGTAAAACTTGCCTAAATTATCACTTTTTTGTCAGTTACCTACTTAAACTATCAAGTGTCCCCAAAATCTCCCTGAACTATATTTCCTTATATATTAAAACTTCATGTTGAACTTTTAAAGGTACATATGTCTGACTATATTAACTTATGGTTTGTACAAAGTTTTTATATAGTTTATTCATGATGTATTATGTCACACCCCAACTTTTGGGGGCGTGGCCGGCACTCGGCACCCGAAGGCCCGAGCGAACCAACAATAGTATCTGTGACATGTAATATGACACTAACAAGAACCCAACAACAACTTATATATATATATATAAGCCCAACAAGACTATATAGTCATGCCAACTGTACAGGGGGCCGACAAGGCCATGCAAAACATATATACACTGACAACTGGTCTGCAAGCCTCTAAAAGAGCAACACAATATCAACAAGTCGGGATGGGGCCCGACATACCCAAAACAATACATATACATATGCATTTGTACCTATAGACTCACTACCAGCAACTCCGAAGAAGTGGAGTGCGACACTCAACCGCGGATCTTAGTGTCCTACTGCGGAGGCACGCCGGCCTGTCTATCAGCACCTGTGGGCATGAACACAGCGCACAAAAGGCGTCAGTACGAAATATGTACTGAATATGTAGGGCGGCAAGGACAAGCACAAGTAAGGTAAATAATATGAGAAGAGATTTACAAATAACCTGAAACTCTGTTCAAAGCCACTGAGGGCGACCATATCCACAACATAAATGTAAATGCGTGCTCGTAAAATCATTCCTCACTGTGGAGGTATATATATCATATCATATAACAATAATAATAAATCCCTCTGTGGGGTGAGCTCATCATCACAACATCATCTCTGCCCAACTGATCAGTGGCAATGCACAGCTACGTGCCTACCCGGCCGCCTACAACACGGCTCGGTAAAGAAGAAACATGTCTAGGTGCACATATAAGTGCCTACCCGGCCGACTATAGCGCGGCTCGATAATGAAAATAAACACACATATATATATATACACAAGTGCAATGCAAGACCGACCTCAGAAGAGATATCATGTTCAAGATATCAATAACCATGATCAATATGGACGTCGGAAAAAGAACGAACAAAAGAATTTTATTTCTCTTTGAGTGATGAACAAGGAAGGATGAGAATACTTAAATCTTCTTCGATATGAGTCATTCATGTGAAAAGGGTAGA
>MCJB01011697.1:0-26717 GCA_002018475.1 Nicotiana obtusifolia
TATATATATATGGTATAATACAGTATGTATATACTAAATATATTAATAAAAAAGCGACCAACTTTGGTCGATAATTTCCCTATAAAAATTTCCTCCAGATAGCGACCAACTTTGGTCGCCCAACTAAAATTGATTTAATTAATATTCCATATAAGCGACCAACTTTGGTCGCCAATTTCCCCATAAAATTTCCCTTCAATAAGCGACCAACTTTGGTCACCAATTTTAAAATCTGATTTATTTTATATTCAACAAAAGCGACCAACTTTGGTCGCTTATTTCCCCATAAATTTCCCTTCAATTGGCGACCAACTTTGGTCGCTAATTTTAAACGTGGGTCCATCTTGGCGACCAAAGCTGGTCGCTAATTCTGAATTTTCTTTGACCAACTTGGTCTGACCAGTCCGGTCAAAAAGTTGACGAATATGGAGACCATTTGGCGACCGAAAGTGGTCGCTATTTGATTTAAGTTTTTTTTTCAATTTTTTCCTCTACGTTGGCGACCAATGTTGGTCGCTTTTGGTGACAGACCAACTTTGGTCGCCAATTTTTGGTCGCTAAAACACTGATTTTTAGTAGTGTAATGTATTTGATATTGACAGCTTTTTCTATGTATATATAGCACTTTTGATATCAAAGGTTCTTTTCCTAACTAATCAGCTTATATAGTTAAATGCAATCTTTTGCTATATATGTTATTGTGGAACTAGGGATGTCAAATGGACGGGTTAGGGCTGATTTTGGGCGGATCAAAATAGGTCGAGTGTTTGATTATCAAATAAGACTTTTTTCTTTTTGTTATAGTCATATATAACATGAACAAAAAAAGAATTACATTAAAGATATTTTAATTAACAAATTTACTCATGGATCAATTCAGGCTAAAAATCAGTCAAACTTTAGATGCGCTGAGTCAAGATGAGCTGAATTTAATAAATGGATGGACCAATGATTGGCGCACCTTAAACGGGTTGGACGGGTCAAATAGTTTTGGGATCAAATTGCCACCCTCAGTGGTACTGGTCACCCTTTTTACTATTAATATTAAGTTATGATATTGTCAAAGTTATGATCATGTGTTATTTCTTAATAACATAGATAAGGTACTTATGCAATCAATATTGACGTTGACCAAGGAGGAGTTTGAAGTCACTCATGGATCAATTCTAGTTATGAAACTATTTATAATATTTGACTTGAGAAATGTTTTTATTGTTTGTTGACTACTTTGGATGCTTTTGGAGTAATATTGGCAGACACCTGATGGAAATGCATTAGAATATTGGTCACTGCAGTTGTTGCAAAAAACAATAATAATAAAGGTTTTACTGGCAATACAACTTTGTCACAAAAATAGCCTATTACGACGACTTGGTAACCTTTGACATATTACACCTGGTTGGACGTAATTTTTACTTTCGCCTCTCGTGTAGTTGGACTAACTAGTAACTATAATTAATTTTAGCGGCCAAGTTCATCACTAAATCCCTAGCTATTGCGGCGACAAGAGTTTCCAGGAGGTATAATAGTTTTGTGGCGACTATCACTAAAATCTATTTTCATTGACGACCTACCTAAAATATTATTGGTACTATTTTGGCGGCATATTCTTTTCATATTTTGTGGCAACTAATGTGTGACCTCAAGGGGTCGTGTGCCAAAAATAGTTAGTTTCAAATGTACTTGCAACAACCCTAATTTATGTCGCCACTAAATGTCTGATTTCCTGTAGTGGCACGCCCAAGTCAAATCGTTCTATCTTAGAACAACTACTGAGTTGCTAACCAAACTCTTGTATTAGTTCAAAAGATATAAAAATTTAAAAATAATAATTAGCATCACTAGAATTTTCGAAAATAATGGATTTGATATTTGAAGCAACCATTACATTATATAAAGCGGAAGAAAGACAAAAAAAGAGACAACATACCTTGATAGCTTGCTACTAAAAATTTCAGGGACCAGTTCAACAATAGTAGAGTAGGTGTAGGTGTTACCTTAATTATATTCGCTTACATCTAAATCCACCTCAAGGCCCAAGGTAAAAAATTGTAATGCTTCATTTTCTTGAACTAAATATATATAATTTATTGTAGATATCAAAATTTTATTGAATCAAATTCCTATGAAATTTGGGCAAAATCCTAATCTTAAGATACTACAAGTATAGTTCATCGAGGTTTCTTGGAGGCTACTCTATCTGAAACCCAACTTGGAGGCTACTCTACCTGAAACCCTAGCTTGGAGGGTACTCTACTTAAAACCCTAGCTACACCTATAAAATGGGGTTACATATTATCTTTGAAAGCATCTCGAAATTCCATAAAAAATCATGGAATATTCACAAAGAGATCAAAGCCATCATATATTGTCTTTCTCAAAACCGCGGAAGTGATCAACGAATGTTCTTCCTTTTCATGGAGATCAAATATATCCTAAGGAAGTTTGCACAATCCTATGTTCGAGAAATACGCTAGTTAAGCCCTCGAATTTCAGAAAACGATCTAGAGAGAAGAATCAAGGGAACAAACAGACTTTGTACCCGCATCATTTTATCAATAAAATTATATTTTTAATATTTATATTGTAGTTGCAATTTATTTTGTATCACAAATAATTTGTTGCAAACAAATTGGCACGCCCAGTGGGATCAAATCGGCCCTTCATCTCTTTCTTCACGGTGAACAGAATATGGCATTTTCTTTGCTGGTACTTCAAGCCTCGTCTACGACAATCTTGTAAATGTACGCCCTGACAAGACTTGAAGTTGAGGGCATTTGTAGACATCAAATTTTATCGGCTCAAATCCATATGAAATTTGGGCAAAATCCTAAATTTAAGATACTACAAATAGAGTCCATCGAGGTTTTCTTGGAAGCTACTCTATTGGAAACCCTAACTTGAAGGCTACTCTACCTAAAACCCTAGCTTGGAGGGTACTCTTCCCAAAACCTAGCTATACATATAAAAAGGGACCACATATTCCCTTTGAAACCATCTCGAAAATTCCATAAAAATTCATGGAATATTCACAAAGAGATCAAGGACATCAAATATTATCTTTCTCAAAGCCACCGAAGTGATCAACGGATGTTCTTCCGTTACATTGAGATCAAATACACTCTAAGGAGGTTCTCATCATCCCACGTTCGAGAAAAACGCTAGTTAAGCCCTTGAATCACGGAGAACGATCTAGACAGAAGAATCAAAGAAACAAACATAATTGTACCCGCATCATTTTATCAATAAAATTATGTTTCTTCATATTTACATTGTGGTTGCAATTTATTTTGTATCACAAATAATTTGTGGCAAACAAATTGGCACGCCCAATGGGACCAAATCCCCGCTTCATCTCTTCTTTCACGGTGAACAGAATATGGTGTCTTCTTTAGTGGTACTTCAAGCCTCGTCTACAATGATCTTGTAAATCTACGCTCCGACATGACTTGAAGTTGGGGGCATTTGTAGACATCAAAATTTATCGTATCAAATCCATATGAAATTTGGGCAAAATCCTAAGTTTAAGATACTACAAGTAGATTCCATCGAAGTTTTCTAGGATGCTACTCTATCTGAAACCCTAACTTGGAGGCTGCTCTACCTGAATCCCTAGCTTGGAGGGTACTCTATCCAAAACCTTAGCTACACAAATAAAAAGGGACTACATATTCCCTTTGAAACCATCTCGAAATTCCATAAATATTCATGGAATATTCACAAAGAGATCAAAGACATCAAATATTGTCTTTTTCAAAGCTGTCGAAGTGATCAATGGATGTTCTTCCTTTACTTGGAGATCAAATACATCCTAAGGAAGTTCGCATCAACCCACGTTCGAGAAATACACTGGTTAAGCCCTCGAATCACGGAGAACGATCTAGAGAGAAGAATCAACGGAACAAACACAATTGTACCCGCATCATTTTATCAATAAAATTATGTTTCTTCATATTTATATTGTGGTTTCAATTTATTTTGTATCACAAATAATTTATTGCAAACAAATTGGTACGTCCAGTGGGACCAAATTTGCTCTTCATCTCTTTTATCACGGTAAATAGAATATGGTGTCTTCTTTGCTGGTTCTTTATGCCTCGTCTACGACGATCTTGTAAATCTACGCCCCAACAAGACTTGAAGTTGGGGGCATTTTTAGACATCAAAATTTATCGGATCAAATCCATATGAAATTTGCGCAAAATCCTTAATTTAAGATACAACAAGTTGAGTCCATCGAGGTTTGGAGGCTACTCTATCTGAAACCCAAACTTGGAGGTTATTATACCTGAAACCCTTGCTTGGAAGGAACCCTAGCCAAACCCTAGCTACACCTATCAAAAGAGGCCACATATTCCCTTTGAAAGCATCTCGAAATTTCATAAAACTTCATGAAATATTCATAAAGAGAACAAACACATCAAATATTTGTCTTTCTCCAAGCTGCCGAAGTGATCAACGGATGTCCTTCCTTTACAAGTAGATCAAATACATCCTAAGGAAGTTCACATCATTCCATGTTTGAGAAATATGCTGGTTAAGCCATCGAATCACGGAGAACGATCTAGAGAGAAGAATCAAGGGAACAAACATCATTGTGCCCGCATCATTTTATCAATAAATTATGTTTCTTCATATTTATATTGTGGTTTCAATGTATTTTGTATCACAAATAATTTGTTGCAAATAAATTGGCACGCCCAGTGGGACCAAATCTGCCCTTCATCTCTTCTCTCTCGGTGAAAAGAATATGGTGTCTTCTTTGCTGGTACTTCAAGCATTGTCTACAATGATCTTGTAAATTTAAGCCCCCATAAGACTTGAAGTTGGGGCATTTGAAGACATCAAAATTTATCAGATCAAATCCATATGAAATTTGGGAAAAATCCTAAATTTAAGATACTACAAGTAGAGTCCATCGAGGTTTTCTTGGAGGCTACGCTATCTGAAACCCTAACTTGGAGACTACTCTACCTGAAACCCTAGCTTGTAGGTTGCTCTATGCAAAACCCTAGATACACCTATAAAAAGGGACCACATATTCCTTTTGAAAGCATCATGAAATTCCATAAAAATTCATGGAATATTCACAAAGAGATCAAAGACATCAAATATTGTCTTTCTCAAAGCCGCCGAAATGATCAAAGGATGTTCTTCCTTTACATGGAGATCAAATACATCCTAAGGAAGTTCGCATCAACCCACGTTCGAGAAATACACTGGTTAAGCCCTCGAATCACGGAGAACGATCTAGAGAGAAGAATCAACGGAACAAACACAATTGTACCCGCATCATTTTATCAATAAAATTATGTTTCTTCATATTTATATTGCGGTTACAATTTATTTTGTATTACAAATAATTTGTTGCAAACAAATTGGCACGCCTAGTGAGACCAAATCTTTGCTTCATCTCTTCTCTCACGGTGAACAAAATATGGTGTCTTCTTTGCTGGTACTTCAAGCCTCGTCTACGACAATCTTGTAAATCTACGCCCCCACAAGACTTGAAGTTGGGGGCATTTTTAGACATCAAAATTTATCGGATCAAATCCATATGAAATTATGGCAAAATCCTAAATTTAAGATACTACAAGTAGAGTCCATCGAGGTTTTCTTGGAGGATACTCTATCTGAAACCCTAACTTGGAGGCTTCTCTACCGTAAACCCTAGCTTTTAGGTTACTCTACCCAATACCCTAGTTACACCTATAAAAAGGGACAACATATTCCCTTTTAAAGCATCTCGAAATTCCATAAAAATTCATGAAATATTCACAAAGAGATCAAAGACATCAAATATTGTCTTTGTCAAAGCCGCCGAAGTGATCAACGGATGTTCTTCCTTTACATGAAGATCAAATACATCCTAAGAAGTTCGCATCATCCCACGATCGAGAAATACGCTGGTTAAGCCCTCGAATCACGGATAACGATCTAGACAGAAGAATCAGCAGAACAAACATAATATTACCCGCATCATTTTATCAATAAAATTATGTTTCTTCATATTTATATTGTGGTTGCAATTTATTTTGTATCGCAAATAATTTGTTGCAAACAAATTGGCACGCCCAATGGGAACAAATCCCCGCTTCATCTTTTTTTCTCACGGTGAACAGAATAGGGTGTCTTCTTTGCTAGTACTTCAAGCCTCGTCTATAATGATCTTGTAAATCTACGCCCCGACAAGACTTGAAGTTGGGGGCATTTGTAGACATCAAAATTTATCGGATCAATCCATATGAAATATGGGCAAACTCCTAAGTTTAAGATACTACAAGTTGAGTCCATCGAGGTTTTCTTGGAGGCTACTCTATTTGAAACCCTAACTTGGAGGCTACTCTACCTGAAATCCTATCTTGGGAGGTACCCTACCCAAAATCCTAGCTACACCTTATAAAAAGAGACCTTATTTTCCCTTTGAAAGCATCTCGAAATTCCATAAAAATTCATGAAATATTTACAAAGAAATCTAAGACATCAAATATTGTATTTGTCAAAGCCGCCGAAGTGATCAACGGGTGTTCTTCCTTTACATGGAGATCAAATACATCCTAAGGAAGTTTGCATCATCCCACGTTCGAGAAATACGCTGGTTAAGCCCACGAATCACCGAGAACGATCTAGAGAGAAGAATCAAAGGAACAAACATAATTGTACCCACATCATTTTATCTATAAAATTATGTTTCGTCATATTTATATTGTGGTTGCAATTTATTTTGTATCACAAATATTTTTTGCAAACAAATTAGCATGCCCAGTGGGACCAAATTTGCCCTTCATCTCTTCTCTTTTGGTGAAAAGAAATGGTATCTTCTTTGCTGGTACTTCAAGCCTCGTCTATGACGATCTTGTAAATTTACGCCCCGACAAGACTTGAAGTTGGGAGCATTTGTAGACATCAAAATTTATCAGATCTAATCCATATAAAATTTGGGCAAATTCCTAAATTTAAGATACTACAAATAGAGTCCATCAAGGTTTTCTTGGAGGCTCCTCAATCTGAAACCCTAACTTGGAGGCTACTCTACCTAAAACCCTAACTTGGAGGCTACTCTACCCAAAACCCTAGCCACACCTGTAAAAAGGGACCACATATTCCCTTTGAAAGCATCTCGAAATTCCATATAAATTCATGGAATTCTCACAAAGAGATCAAAGACATCAAATATTGTCTTTATCAAAGCCGCCGAAGTGATCAACGAATGTTCTTTCTTTAAATGGAGATCTAATACATCCTAAGGATGTTCGCATCATCCCACGTTCGATAAATACACTGGTTAAGCCCTCGAATCACGGAGAACAATCTAGAGAGAAGAATCAAAGGAACAAACTTAATTGTACCCGCATCATTTTATCAATAAAATTATGTTTCTTCATATTTATATTTGTGGTTGTAATTTATTTTGTATCACAAATAAATTGTTGCAAACAAATTGGCACGCCCGATGGGACCAAAGTTGCCCTTCATATGTTCTCTCACGGTGAAAAGAAAGTGTTGTCTGCTTTGCTGGTACTTCAAGCGTCGTCTACAACGATCTTGTAAATCTACGGCCCGACAAGACTTGAAGTTGGGGCATTTGTAAACATCAAAATTAATCGGATCAAATCCATATGAAATTTGGGAAAAATCCTAAATATAAGATACTACAAGCAGAGTCCATCGAGGTTTTCTTGGAGGCTACTCTATCTGAAACCCTAACTTGGAGGCTACTCTACCTGAAACCCTAGCTTGTAGGTTACTCTACCCAAAACCCTAGATACACCTATAAAAAGGGACCACATATCCCTTTGAAAGCATCTTGAAATTCCATAAAAATTCATGGAATATTCACAAAGAGATCAAAGACATCAAATATTATCTTTTTCAAAGCCGCCGAAGTGATCAACGGATGTTCTTCCTTTACATGAAGATCAAATACATCCTAAGGCAGTTCGCATCATCTCATGTTCGAGAAATACATTGGTTAAGTCCTCTAATCACGGAGAAGGATCTAGAGAAAAGAATCAAGGTAACAAACATAATTGTACTCGCATCATTTTATCAATAAAAATATGTTTCTACATATTTCTATTGTGGTTGTAATTTTTTTTGTATCACAAATAATTTGTTGCAAAAAAAAATTGGCACGCCCATTGGGAGAAAACATTCCCTTCATCTCTTCTCTCACTGTGAAAAGAATATGGTATCTCCTTTGCTGGTACTTCAAGCCTCGTCTACGACGATCTTGTAAATTTACGCCCAGGCAAGACTTGAAGTTGGGGAATTTGCAGACATCAATATTTATCAGATCAAATCCGTATGAAATTTGGGCAAAATCCTAAATTAAGATACTACAAGTAGAGTCCATCGAGGTTTTCTTGGAGGCTACTCTATCTGAAACCCTAACTTGGCGGCTACTCTACCTGAAACCCTAGCTACTAGGTTACTCTACCCAAATCCCTAGCTACACCTATAAAAAGGGACCACATATTCCCTTTGAAAGCATCTCGAAATTCCATAAAAATTCATAGAATATTCACAAAGATATCAAAGACATCAAATATTGTATTTCTTAAAGCCGCCGAAGTGATCAACGGCTTTTTTCTTCCTTTACATAGAGATCAAATACTCGAGAAATACACTGGTTAAGCCCTCGATTCACGGAGAACGATCTAGAGAGAAGAAATAATGGAACAAACATAATTGTACCCGCATCATTTTATCAATAAAAATATGTTTCTTCATATTTATATTGTGGTTGCAATTTATTTTATATCACAAATAATTTGTTGGAAACAAATTGGTACGCCCAGTGGGACCAAATTTGCCCTTCATCTCTTCTATCACGATGAACAGAGTATGGTGTCTTCTTTGCTGGTACTTCAAGCCTCGTCTACGACGACCTTGTAAATCTACGCCCCGACAAGACTTGAATTTGGGGGTATTGGTAAACATCAAAATTTATCGGATCAAATCCGTATGAAATTTGGGCAAATTCCTAAATTTAGGATACTTCAAGTAGAGTCCATCGAGGTTTTCTTGGAGGCTGCTCTATCTGAAACCCTAACTTGGAAGTTATTATACCTGAAACCCTAGCTTGGAAGGAATCCTTCCCAAACCTATCAAAGGAGGCCACATATTCCCTTTGAAAGCATCTCGAAATTTCATAAAACTTCATGAAATATTCATAAAGAGAACAAAGACATCAAATATTTGTCTTTCTCCAAGCCGCCGAAAAGATCAACAAATGTCCTTCCTTTACTTGTAGATCAAATGCATCCTAAGGAAGTTCACATCATTCCATGTTTGAGAAATACGCTGGTTAAGCCCTCGAATCACGGAGAACGATCTAGAGAGAAGAATCAAGGGAACAAACATCATTGTACCCTCATCATTTTATCAATAAATTATGTTTTTTCATATTTATATTGTGGTTTCAATGTATTTTGTATCACAAATAATTTGTTACAAACAAATTGGCATGCCCAGTGGGACAAAATCTACCCTTCATCTCTTCTCTCACGGTGAAAAGAATATAGTGTCTTCTTTCCTGATACTTCAAGCATTATTTACAATGATCTTATAAATTTAAGTCCCGACAAGACTTGGAGTTGGGGGTATTTGAAGACATCAAAATTTATCAGATCAAATCCATATGAAATTTGGGAAAAATTCTAAATTTAAGATACTACAAGTAGAGTCCATCGAGGTTTTCTTGGAGGCTACTCTATCTGAAGCCCTAACTTGGAGGCTACTCTACCTGAAATCCTAGCTTGTAGGTTACTCTACCCAAAACCCTAGCTACACCTATAAAAAGGGACCACATATTCCCTTTGAAAGCATCATGAAATTCCATAAAAATTCATGGAATATTCACAAAGAGATCAAAGACATCAAATATTGTCTTTCTCAAAGCCGCCGAAGTGATCAAAGGATGTTCTTCCTTTACATGGAGATCAAATACATCCTAAGGAAGTTCTCATCATTCCACATTTGAGAAATACGGTGGTTAAGCCCTCGAGTCACGGAGAACGATATAGAGAGAAGAATCAAGGGAACAAACATAATTGTATCCGCATCATTTAATCAATAAAATTATGTTTTTTCATATTTATATTGTGGTTGTAATTTTTTTGGTATTAAAAATAATTTGTTGCAAACAAATAGGCACGCCAAGTGGGACCAAATCCGCCCTTCATCTCTTCTTTCATGGGGAACAGAATATGGTATCTTCTTTGCTGTTACTTCAAGCCTCGTTTACGATGATCTTGTAAATCTACGCCTCGACAAGACTTGAAGTTGGGGGAATTTGTAGACATCAAAATCAATCGGATCAAATCCATATGAAATTTGGGCAAAATCCTAAATTAAGATACTATAAGTGGAGTCCATCGAGGTTTTCTTGGTGGCTACTCTATCTGGAATCCTAACTTGGAGGCTACTCTACCTGAACCCCTAGCTTGGGAGGTACCCTACTCAAACCCTAGCTACACCTATAAAAAGAGGCCACATATTCCCTTTGAAAGCATCTCCAAATTTCATAAAAATTCATGAAATATTCATAAAGGGAACAAAGGCATCAAATATTGTTTTTCTCAAATCTGCCGAAGTGATCAACGGATGTCCTTCCTTTACATGGATATCAAATAAATTCCTAAGTAAGTTTTTATCATTCCACGTTCGAGAAATACGCTGGTTAAGCCCTCGAATCATGGAGAACGATCTAGAGAAAAGAATCAAGGGAACAAACATAATTGTACCCGCATCATTTTATCAATAAAATTATATTTTTTTATATTGATATTGTGGTTTCAATTTATTTTGTATGACAAATAATTTGTTGCAAACAAATTGGCACGCACAGTGGAATCAAATCTGCCCTTCATTTCTTCTGTCACGGTGAAAAGAATATGGTGTCTTCTTTGCTGGTACTTCAAGCCTTTTCTACAATTATCTTGTAAATTTAAGCCCCGACAAGACTTGTAATTTGGGGCATTTGAAGACATCAAAATTTATCAAGTCAAATCCATATGAAATTTGGGAAAAATCCTAAATTTAAGATACTGCAAGTAGAGTCCATCGAGGTTTTCTTAGAGGTTACTCTATCTGAAACCCTAACTTGGAGGCTAAGGATCATCTACAAAGCTATTCGTTTTATCTGTATTCAGACCAAAAGCTGACATAGATGTTATGGGTAGAATTCTTTTTTTTTTTTTCGAATTTTGTTCACAACTTTGATCTATAAATTGACTCATCTCCATAAAGGAGCCGAATGAAACCAAAGTTTCATGTTCGGTTTTGAATTAGAGACGTTAAAAATAATGAATCGACGTCGACTATAACCCCTAGCCTCGACCTGAAACCCTAGCTTGTAAGTTACTCTACCCAAAACCCTAGCTACACCTATAAAAAGGGACCACATATTCCCTTTGAAAGCATCACAAAATTCCATAAAAATTCATGGAATATTCACAAAGAGAACAAAGGCATCAAATATTGTCTTTCTCCGAGCCGCCGAAGTGATCAAAGGATGTTCTTCCTTTACATGGAGATCAAATACAACCTAAGGAAGTTCTCATCATTCCACGTTTGAGAAATACGCTGGCTAAGCCCTCGAATCACGGAACGATATAGAGAGAAGAATCAAGGGAACAAACATAATTATACCCGCATCATTTAATCAATAAAATTATGTTTCTTCATATTTATATTGTGGTTACAATTTATTTTGTATCACAAATAATTCGTTGCAAACAAATTGGCACGCCAAGTGGGACCAAATCCGCCCTTCATCTCTTCTCTCATGGTGAACAGAATATGGTATCTTCTTTGTTGTTACTTCAAGCCTCGTTTACGACGATCTTGTAAATCTACTCCTCGACAAGACTTGAAATTGGGGGCATTTGTAAATATCAAAATCAATCGGATCAAATCCATATGAAATTTGGGCAAAATCCTAAATTAAGATACTACAAGTAGAGTCCATCGAGGTTTTCTTGATGGCTACTCTACCTGAACCCCTAGCTTGGGAGGTATCCTAACCAAACCCTAGCTACACCTATAAAAAGAGGCCACATATTCCCTTCTGAAGCATCTCGAAATTTCATAAAAATTCATAAAATATTCATAAATGGAACAAAGACATCAAATATTGTTTTTCTTAAAGCCGCCGTAGTGATCAACGGATGTCCTTCCTTTACATGGATATCAAATACATCCTAAGTAAGTTTTTATCATTCCACGTTCGAGAAATACACTGGTTAAGCCCTCGAATCACGGAAAACAATCTAGAAAGAAGAATCAAGGGAACAAACATAATTGTACCCGCATCATTTTATCAATAAAATTATATTTTTTATATTGATATTGTGGTTTCAGTTTATTTTGTATCACAAATAATTTGTTGCAAACAAATTGGCACGCCCAGTGGGGCCAAATCTGCCTTTCAGCTCTTATCTCACGGTGAAAATTATATGGTGTCTCCTTTGTGGGTACTTCAAGCCTCGTCTACGACAATCTTGTAAATCTACGCCCCCACAAGACTTGAAGTTGGGGGCATTTTTAGACATCAATATTTATCGGATCAAATCCATATGAAATTATGGCAAAATCCTAAATTTAAGATACTACAAGTAGAGTCCATCGAGGTTTTCTTGGAGGATACTCTATCTGAAACCCTAACTTGGAGGCTTCTCTACCGTAAACCCTAGCTTGTAGGTTACTCTACCCAAAACCCTAGTTACACCTATAAAAAGGGACAACATATTCCCTTTTAAAGCATCTCGAAATTCCATAAAAATTCATGAAATATTCACAAAGAGATCAAAGACATCAAATATTATCTTTTTCAAAGCCGCCGAAGTGATCAACGGATGTTATTCCTTTACATGAAGATCAAATACATCCTAAGAAGTTCGCATCATCCCACGATCGAGAAATACGCTGGTTAAACCCTCGAATCATGGAGAACGATCTAGAGAGAAGAATCAAGGGAACAAATATAATTGTACCCCCATCAAATTATGTTTCTTCATATTTATATTGTGGTTCCAATTTATTATGTATCATAAATAATTTGTTGCAAACAGCATATAAATATATAAATTTATTCGACTCATTCGGGTATTTTCTTAGGTTTCTTTTTGAAAATTAACAACCTACCCTAATTATTTGGTATATTTTTAATGAAACCTACAATTTTATTTTATTTTTTTAAATTTAATAATCGGTTTGAAAATTAAGGTTCGATTCGGTCAGTTAGATCGCTTTTTCGAAGAATCATTGACACTCCTATACCAATTACACTATATTTTTTCCGACGATATTTTAAATTATATTTCCTTTGTTTTCTTTTATGTGGTATTTTTTTTATTTAATTTGTTGAAATAAGAATAATACATTTTATATTTAAAAATTATTTAATTTTAACTCTTCATACCCTTAAAACATTTTTTTATACCCACGAAATCCCATGGCACGTTTAAGATTAGAAGATTTAAATGTTTTTTTTTTTGGGTTAAACATTGTGTCTATTCAAATACTGCCACATAAATTGACACAAAGAAAGTATTATCTTTGAGGAGCATGACCACTTTTAAGTATTGCATTTTGTGCTCGGCATTGACATAAATGTTTTTATTGATAGGGCAACATTTAGTTGCTCTTGTTTCCAGTGGCGGATACAATGTAATTCCCACAAGTTCAAGTGCAATCATCATAATAAATTTTCACAATACATGTGGGTGTGTTGTGGGTAATCACTAAAATTTCATACAAATACTAAGTTCTAAACTCATTTTTGCAAAAGTTCTATTTGGTGATCGAGAACATAAATATAAATAGTTGTCAAATTGTTTACCCTCAAAATCGGTAACAATTAAATTTGTAAGTGATTTTAAGGATACGTGATCTAACTTGATACAAAATGATAAATCAGATTGTAATTGAAATAAGTAATGGAAAAGTAAATGTTAACCACACAAGTTGAACAGTCTTAGCCTTGGAAGGATAGCCACCCTCGAGCCAAAAGTGTTTTTATTAATATCAGAACAGAACAACAAGAGAATAATAAAAACTTAAAGAGAATAATAATATATTGCTTTGAAATGCATGTTACCATGTGTTGAATGAATTATCAGACCCCTTTTTTATAGTAGAGGAGCCCTACTCTAGGCACATTTCCATAAAAGGGTAAAAATCTCTTGATTCGCTGATTGCCGGTTCCTTACTGATACGTACTCAGATGCCCGCCGCAATATCCGACCGATCACAGATACTTTGGTCTTCTATTAGTTATCTCAACAATGTTTTTCCGAGCTCGTTCGAGGCTAAGGTCGACACCAGACTCGCTGCTCCTAGAAGGCAGGCGTTCCGACCTCGGATTCTAGTTCAGTGGAACTCGAGGTCGACCTTCAGTCTTTAATTGCCACGTACAAGCCTAATCTACCAAGTTATATGCAAGTTCGATTTCGACCGTGTACACAAATAAACATTATCCGCTTTTCCTTAAATGACATACTCGTAATAACAATATATGATAATGTCGCATCATAAATGACGTAGGTATATTTTAGAGAAGATTTTGCGTGAGAGACTTGCTGATTGAAATAATTAGGATGGTCAATAATTGTATGTCTCGAAAAAAATTATGTATATATATATGGTGTCAATTCTGTGCATATTTTTACAGAACATCTTGACTTGGACTATTTAATTATGTGCTGCTGCAATTGTTCTGGTTCAAATGTCTTAAGAGGTAAAAGACTGTCTTCGTATTGTGAGTGGCACCCGAATTTGCTGCAATATCATGTGCAATTAAAGGTTCAAACGATTTACAGAACATAATGATCATTTGTTCAGGTTAGCGAGATACTACCTCTATCCCCAAAATACTTGTCATAGTTCACTTTTCAAGAGTAAATTTTACTAATCTTTTGAAGTTAAATTGAATTCGATAAATCAATATTTTAAATTTGAAATTTAGATATCTGAAAATTATATAAAAAATAAATTCTTCTCATATCAATATGATAAAAAAATACGTACAAAAATATTGATCAAAGTTCATGTAGATCCATGCTTTGGGATGGAAGGAGTATGTAAAACAGGCACAAATGACGACATACTTGAGTAAATGAGAGAACTCAACAATTCGACATCGAACATTTATTGTGTCCACCAAGTCAGTCAAAGGAAGCAGTACTCTTGATTTCCTGGCATCCGAAAGATTTTGAATCTTACTAATTTACGAGCATAAGCGAGATTGGAATTCGGGAAATCGAAAAGCCACATAAAAAGCAAAAACAAATTAAACCCGACATAGAAGAAGAGGAAAACAAGAAATATGCCAAAGGATATGCTGTTTGAAGATCCTTTGCCTCCTTAGTCTCAACTCTCAAGAGTCACGTGATTGACATACACTTCGTAGGCATAAAATCAAGCAGCATCCCCAGCTTTCAGCAGCTTTTAAAATCAAGCTATAAAATTCATGGACAAGGCAAATGGGGAATCTGATAAAAACATTTTCTTAGGAGCTTTCACAAAATAAGAAAGTTACACCCATTTCTAGACTCTAGAAAAAGCAATACCCCCCTAATGCAAGAAGAAATTAATCCACAGGCCACAACACAAAAACTTGCGGGATATGCCAATTCTCCAGAGGTTTATTCCATCTATTAAACTGAGAAGTGCATGCTATATAAAGTCTGCAGGAAGGGCTTTGTATTGATGAAGCAGAAGCAAAAAAATGAGAAGAGTTGATGAATGATATATATATTCTTGAATAATAAGGGAAATAGTGATAGGGCTACTCTCTATTGGCATGCAGTTATTTATGTAGAGTGACTCCACTTCATAACATATATATTTCACCTGACACGCCAAACGAGAGCTGCCCTGTTACTGTCTCTGCTTAATCCTAACATGCACCTCCGCACTTAATACTCTGATGCACAAGGTATTGTTATACTACTTGTCTTTGGTGCGTCTACATACTTGTTTTACTTTCTCCTTCCTTAAGCGGCAAGGATTGATGTATAAACCAATTATTACCACTTCAGCTCAGTCTAGCTCTTCTCCTTGAATTCTCCGTTTTCTTTACCGTGCTCCCATAAATCATAAAATCCAGGTCCACAATGTTCCAACCTCAAAACCGACAAGACCAGCCATTTGGAAAAAACTCATATTATTCGACAAGACCTTTGCGGCGACTTTACTTGCTAATGAAAACAACATTTGCCGCGACCATTCTGGTTGCCACAAGTTAACCTGTAGCTTTAGGACTACCGTCAACGACCCTTCTTAGGAGCTTTCACAAAATAAGAAAGTTACACCCATTTCTGACTCTAGAAAAAGCAATACCCCCCTAATGCAAGAAGAAATTAATCCATAGGCCACAACACAAAAAATTGCGGGATATGCCGATTCTCCGGGGGTTTATTCCATCTCTTAAACTGAGAAGTGGATGCTATATAAAGTCTGCAGGAAGGGCTTTGTATTGATGAAGCAGAAGCAAAAAAATGAGAAGAAGAGTTGATGAATGATATATATATGTTTACCCTAAAAATCGGATAACAATTAAATTTATAAGTGGTTTTAAGGATACGCGGATTAATTTGATACATCGCGATAAATTAAGTTACTATTGAACAAACGAAAATAAAATAAATTCAAACCACATGAGTAAGATAGTTCCAGCCTTAGTGAAATAGTCATCCTCGAGCCGAGCTCACCACGGCCGGCAGCAATGAAAAAGAGAAAGAGCTAGTGACAGAAATAATTATATATTGCTTTGGTATGCATGTTACAATGTCCTTCACGAATTATCATACTCCCTTTATATAGTAGAGAGTTCTACTTTAGGTACAACTCTATAAAAGGTAAAAAATCTTCTGATTAAGTGATTGTCGGTTCCTTATCCATACGTGCCGAGATCCCCGCATGATATCCGGCCGGTCAGGGATGTTTCGGGCTTCTGTTGGCTATGCTTGATTGTCCGACAATGTTCTTTGAAATCGTTCGATGCTAGGACTGATTCTGGAACCATGACCTTAACATTCTCGAGGGTAGGCATCATGCCCCGGATTCTGGCTCGGTGGGACTTTTTGCTCGATTTTGGTCCCTTGCCACCATGCCTCGAGCCTGGCTTATCTTGTCGGAGATCGGGGTGCACCATGAGCTTGATTTTACCCGTATACAGATAGTTCCTTCGTTTCTCGGAGAGTAAACGACGAGAAACTACACGAGCTTCCGATTCCTACTTCGACACGTCGCGGCAGGAACGACTAAAAACTCGAAACGTCTCGCCAATCACATCATAATGGCATTAAATGTATGTCGGCCGTTGATTGGCTGTCCCTAGATGTGAAACATCGCTGAACTACTATAAATACCCCATCCTTTGTTCATTTTCACTTTACATCAAACCTTCTACCCTCGTACGCTCAGGATTTCAATACTCTTTAGCACTTTTACCTCCGTTACTCAAGGTCCTTTGCAAAAAAATTTACCCATCTTCTTCTCAAGCCAACAAGTCTAATCGGTCAAATTCCTTTCTTTCTTCATCTTTTTTCAGATTTTCCTCCATTTTTTACTTTCTAAAGGAATGGCAAAGAATTCCAAAGCCGTTCCTCAGAAAGAAGCTCTTTCTACTTCGCGGCCGACCACTGAGGTCGATGAGACCGCTCCGGGCTTGGCCGTTGACGAACCAGTACCCAAACCTCCTTTGAAAATATTCATCCCTTGGGGATGCTCGGTCAACAACGATTTCAAGGTTAAAAAACCTTCCTCTGTACAGGATCGGTGTGAGGAGGTCTTGAGATACATCTGCTCGATTACTGAAGAGGTCCTCCCTACGGTCCGAAAAGACTGTAACTGGGCCGATAAAAACATAGTGGTCCTAGACCCTGAGGAGGCCATTACAACCCATGTCGAGGGATACCTGAGTGTTTACACTTATCCCTTTATATTGGGACCAGTGGACCCGGTCATTATAGATTTCTGTAAGAGATATGAGGTATGCCTCGGTCAGATTCATCCTTCACTATGGAAGATTGTGATCCTCCTTCCGTTTTTTGTGAACAAAATTGACTCCTACCAGTTCACCGTGGATCACCTACTCCATTTGTACAGTCCTCGAATATTCCGAGGGGGACTGATAAAGCTTGTGCGAAGGTTATCGATGAAGACTGGGATCAAAGCTGGCAAGGTCGTTTTGTCCGAGTGAGAACTTCGAACACTATTCCTGTTGAATGCAGGCCATTCCTCAAGAAATGGAATACTTCACGTAAGTAGAACATTCCTTCGAATGTTGATTTTATGTTTACTTCTCTTTTCCTTATTGGTATTCGTGGTGGTGCAGTCGTCGCTCGGGTCCCAAATGTTGTCCCTCGACTTAAGGACTGGGTCGAGGGTATCGTTTCACAGACGCCCTACTCCGAGCGCTCGTGGCGCAAACTCTCAAAGGGCTGTTGGGAGGCCGATTCCCGTGGTGAGACTTTTTTCCTGAGTAGGTTGTGTTAGGATTCTTGTTTTAACAACAAGTCCTTATTTCCTTTATTTCTTTTTGCAGGCCTGCCTAAGGATGTCGAGCTTAGGCCTCCAGCCTGTTGAGTCTCCTACTCCGAGGCAAGCCGGAGAGAGGAAAAGGAGGAGGGCTCCGAGCTCCACACCTTGGAGAAAAAGAAACCAAGAAGGAGGCTGGTTCGCCAGTCAAAAGAAACCTCCAGCTCCTAAATTCTTGACTTGGACTCACTCCTCTGGCTGAGGAGGACGAACGTTTAGTGGCCCAAGAGCCATCAGTCCCCGAAGAATGAGCGGCAGCCAAACAGGAAACGATGGAGGCTAACCCCTCTCAAGTTTGCGAGGCCGATGCTGTAGTGGGGGCCGAGAACTCTCGAGATGTCGCCTTCGCCCCGCCCGGTGTGATAAACATTACGGGTTTGCCTTCTTTCACGGACTCAATGTTCGACGAAGCCTGAACGATGAAGGAGTGATCGAATGAGGGGGCCCACAGAGTGGATGATACCCTTCGTCACTTCTTTTACGGCGTAGACTCGTCCGCCCTGGAGGACTTAATCGGATTGGGTGATTTAGTGGGCCCACTCGAGCTTGAGGTTGGTCAACCGGTTCCCAGCCCCGAGTACGGATCCTAGTCGGAAGCGGTCAATTGTCATCACCATCTCGGAGGCTGCCCGAGTTCTTTTCGCCCCCATCGGGGTAGCTAACTGCCTCCAGTGCCTGGTAATCGACGAAGACCAGGCTAAAATGAACGAGATGGACGCCCCATGCCTATTCAACGAAGCGCAACAGGCATTGAACCGGGTAAGGTGTTACCAAACTTTTTTATTTTACAACTTTAGTTCTTGACAATCCTAACAACTCTTCTCGTATTTGTAAGGTCTTGGTGCTTCACCACAAAACCTCCCTCCGGTATCGATATGAGCTGAACCAACTCGAGGCCGAAGTTAAAGAGCTTGCTGAGAAGAGAGACACGTACAAACTTCTCAGTGAACAACAAGAAGGAGAGGCTAAGAGCCTTTGAGATGAGTTGGACGCGGCTCGGAAAGAACACACCGACCTGGTTGAATAGGTAAAAATCTTTGAAGTTAGTGACGATGAGCTAAACACGGTGACTAATGATCAGAACCCGCAGGTCCAACAGATGATTGATCTGATCGACCAACTCTAGGCTGAGATGGATGAAATCAAGGTCGAGGCCGAAGAGTGGAAAGGCAAGATGGACCGCTTGGCCTCGGGAAAAGAGACTGCCCGTGCACAATTGGTCTCGGCGGAGGCTCAACTTCGAGCGACGAGGGAGAAGGCTGAGGCACGATCCCAAAAAATTGAGGAGCTTCAGTCTTAGTTGAGCTCGGCTGTTGCCGATCGAGAGACCTCACCAAGGAGCTTAAAGCGGCCAAGTTAGTGGCTGAAATAACCAAGGCTACTGCCGATGAGATGGTGGCCCAGTACAAAGCCGATGCCGAGGCATCCTAGGACCGCCTGAAAGACATTGTCGAATATGTAAAGTGGCACTCTCGAAGGGAGGCCCTCGAGGAGTTTCATGCTTGAGATCAAAAGTGCTAAGCAGATCAAGGCCAAGAAGTGGCGTATCTCGAGAACGAAGAAGACTCCGAGGGTTCTGGCAGGTCGGGGAGCAGAGAAGACCCCGATGGTCCCGGTGATGAGGCGGGCTCCAGTGAAGACCAGGCTGTTTAGGTGCCTTATAGATTTTTATTTGTTTTTGCACCTTTGTACTTTTTGTTGAGGCTATTTGGCCTTTGTAAATATCTTTTATATATATATATATATATTATTTTGCTTAAGACTTATGGAGGGCTTGGTAAGACCGAAAGCTTTCCCCAAAGTACTTAGAATATTTTAGATTACAATTTGCCGAGGGTAGCCTTTTGAACTGGTTTAGAAATTTTGAAGGCCTTATGTTTTGGTTACGGGTCTCGGATGTCTCTGAGCCATTCTAGGTCGGCCGTAGCCTTTCTAGTTCGGATATTTCCCAGTGGGCTTGTGACCCCTTGTCGTCAGTGCTTACCCAAGACAACCGTCCACAAATGGGGATGGCCGTAGCATTTAAAGTTCGAGCACTGCCTAATAAGCTTTGCGCCCCCCTCCGAATCTGCCTTGGGCGGCAGTCTCTGAGTGAGGTGGCCCTTAGGCTCGACGTCTTTAGGAGACCAAATGTAAGAAAGAAAGAAAAAATTAAGGGACAAAATACTTATCCACAAGGTAGAAACTTCCTTTCATTTATGTGCGTAATATACAAGGTTACATATGTGTACAAGCTTTGTGTCAAGGCTCGGGCGGTCTATGTTGGGCACAGTTCATTTGACCATTTGGCCCTTCCAGTAAGTCTTATCGATCGAGCCTAGACTATTCAAGCACAAAGTTTCTTTCCTTGCTAAAATCACTATCTGAGGGTGATGCCCCCTAGTGTTCGAGGCCGATCATAGAGAAGCCTCGGATATTGTTGATGTGATCCTTGACACCGATTCATAACTGGTCTTCGATTATAAGTTAGCACGATCCACTGTTGCCTCGTTAAAAACCTTGTCGGAAAACCCATTTGGGAAAAAACCAGTTCAATGGAAAAAGAGTGCAACGCGTGCTTTCAGGCCTAAAAATTGTATCATTCTTTGAAGGTCACTTGCAAGAATTAGTCCAAAATGTAAATAAAAGAAATGAATGGAGTCATACCTTAGCAATTGTATCGTTTCAAGTGAGTTATGTTCCAGTTGTTCGGTAGTCGTTCACCGTTCATTGCTCCGAGTTTGTACGATCCTTTTCTAGTGATCCCGATAATTTGATACGGACCTTCCCAGTTCGGCCCCAGCTTCCATTCGTTCGGGTTCCGGGTGCTTAGTGTGACCTTCCTTAACACTATGTCCCTGACATTGAAGTGTCGAAGGTTGGCTCTTCGATTGTAATACCTCTCGATCCGTTGTGTTTAGGCGGCCAAGCGGACCAGGGAGGCTTCGCGCCTTTCATCTAACAGTTCCAAGCTCGTATTCATGGCCTCGTCATTTGAATCTTCAGTCGCATATCGGAACCCGAGACTCGGTTCTCCCACTTCGACTGGTATTAGAGCTTCGGCACCGTAAACCAACGAGAACGGGGTGGCTCCGGTACTAGATTTCGAGGTCGTACGGTATGCCCATAGGACTTCGGGCAAGATTTCTTTCCATTTTCCTTTAGCATCGGTCAATCTCTTTCTGAGGTTTTGGAGTAACTCCGCTTGCCCGTTCCCACTAGGGTGATAGGGTGTTGATAGGATCCTTTTGATTTTATGGTCTTCGAAAACTTGCTTACTTTGTTGCCGATGAGCTGCTTCCCATTGTCGCACACGATCTCGGCCGTCATTCCGAACCGGCATATTATGTGGTCCCAGATGAAATCAATGACTACCTTCTCCCTGACTTTCTCAGCGCCTAGGCTTCCACCCATTTAGAAAATAGTCAGTCATAAACAATATAAATTGAGCCTTACCGGGTGCCCATGGAAGGGAACTGGCGATGTCCATCCCCTATTTCATGAATAGCCAGTGTGACAAGACCGAATGTAGCAGCTCCCCGGGCTGATGGTCATCGGAGCATGCCTTTGACACCCGTCGCATTTTTGTATGAACTCCTTCGCGTCCTTTTCCATGTCTATCCAGTAGTAGCCTGCTCTGATTATTTTCTAAACTAATGATCCGGCGCCCAAATGATTTCCGCAGGTGCCTTCGTTGACTTCCCTCAGAACATACTCGGTGTCTCCTAGTCCTAGACATATTTCGAGTGGGCTATCGAACGTTCTCCGGAATAGGGTACCATCTTCGAACAAGCTAAGGCTGCCTTTGTACGTAGAGTCCTCGATTCCTTAGGGTCCGAGGGCAGTTTTCCGGTCTTCAGATACTTTATATATTTGTTTCTCCAGTCCCAAGTTAGGCTTGTTGAGTTTATCTCGGCGTGACCTTCTTCCACTACCGATCTCATGAGTTGTACGACCGCCCTCGAGTTGAACTCATCGTCGTTGACCGATAATCCCAAGTTAGCTAGAGCATCGGCCTCGCTATTTTGATTCCCAAGTACATGTTGTAGAGTCCACTCCTTGAATCGATGTAATGTTACCTGTAGTTTATCCAGGTATCTTTGCACTCATTCCTCTCTAACTTCGAATGTCCCATTAACTTGGTTCACCACAAAGAGGGAGTCGCACTTAGCTTCGATCACCTCTGTCCCTAAGCTTTTGGCCAGTTCGAGACTGCATCATGGCTTCATACTCGGCCTTGTTGTTAGTTAATTTTACAGTCCTAATAGATTGTCTAACTACATTACCTGTTGGTGGCTTTAATACAATGCCAAGTCTGGACCCCTTTGCATTCAAGGCATCGTCCGTAAAGAGGGTCCAGATTCCCGAAGAAGTCCCCGAGTTCAACAACAACTCTCTTTTGACCTTAGGTATTAGAGCCGGTGTAAAGTCGACCACGAAGTCTGCCAAAATTTGAGACTTGATGGCGGTCTGGCGCCGATATTTGATATCGTACCCGCTGATCTCGACGACCCATTTGGTCAATAGTCTCGTGCGCTCGCGTTTATGCATTATGTTTCTCAATGGGTAAGTAGTTACAACACATATGGGGTGGCATTGAAAGTACGATTTTAGCTTTCTAGAGGCGCTTAGCAAAGCGAGCACCAATTTTCTAGGTGAGGATATCTAGTTTGGGCCTCACCTAGAGTCCTGCTAATATAGTAGATTGGAAATTACATACCTTCCTCTTCCCAAACCAGAACTCCACTTACCGCAACTTCAGATACTGTTAAGTACAGGTACAGTTGTTTGCCGGCTTTCGGAGTGTGAAACAATGGCGGGCTCGAGCAGTACCCTTTGAGTTCCTCCAAGGCTTGTTGTCACTCCGGAGTCCATGAGAAGTTATTCTTCTTCTTCAACAATGAGAAGAATCGATGGCTCTTGTCTGAGGATCTCGAGATGAATCGACTCAAAGTGTCTATGCGCTCGGTTAACCTTTGTACGGCCTTGACGTTGTCCACTATGGTAATGTCTTATATGGCCTTGATTTTATCAGGGTTGATCTTGATCCACCGGTTGGACACCATTAATCTGAGGAATTTCCCGGATCCGACTCTGAATGCACAGTTCTCCGGTTTCAACTTCATATTGTACTTCTTTAATATGTTGAAGGTTTCCTACAAATGTTTTAAATGGTCCTCTGCTCGAAGGGACTTAACTAATATGTCGTCAATGTAAACCTCCATTGATTTCCTATTTGTTTTTCGAACATCCGATATACTAGCGTTGGTAAGTGGCACCGACGTTTTTTAGTCTGAATGGCATTACGTTATAGTAGTAGGTACCGTACTTAGTGATGAAGGACGTTTTTTCCTTATCGTTTGGGTCCATCAGAATTTGGTTGTACCCGGAATAGGCGTCGAGAAAACTGAGAATCTCGTGGCCGGCCGTCGCATCGATCATGTGATCGATGTTGGCAAAGGGAAAGAGTCCTTGGGGCATTCCTTATTCAAATCTTTATATTCCACACACATTCTTAATTTATTCCCTTTTTTAGAGACTACTACTACGTTTACTAACCAATCCGGGTATTTAACCTCCCGAATGGATCCTATTTTTAGGATTTTAGATACCTCGTCTTTGATGAATGCATGCTTGACTTTGGACTGAGGTCTCCTTTTCTGTTTGATTGGATGAAACTTCGGGTCCAAGCTCAGCTTATGAGTGGTTATTTCTGGCAGGATCCCTGTCATATCAAGGTGAGACTAAGCGAAACAATCTATGTTAGCTATAAGAAATTGAATGAGTTTTTTCTGAGCTTGGGGCTTAACCCCGTGTCCAAGTATACCTTTCGATCGGGCAAATGCTCGATCAATATGACCTATTCCAGCTCCTCGACCGTCGATTTAGTGGCGTCGGAGTCATCGGGGGCTATAAAAGACCTGGGAACCCTGTAGTCATCGTCTCCATCAGTCCCCAGCTTCCGGTTGGGTTGGGGCCGGTGTTGGTAATTGCTATTTGGCTTCTTCCTTGATGACTGAACATGGACTTTTTGTTATTGTAAGTGCCGATATTGGGGTCGCCTCTTCGACCGTGAATATTTCCTTCGTGGTTGGTTGTTCTTCGTAGATCGTTTTAATCCTTCCTGGCGTCGGGAATTTCAAAACTTAGTGCAGTGTCGAGGGTACTGCCCTCATATTGTGGATCCATGGCCTCCCGAAAAGAGCATTGTACCTCATATCTCCTTCTATTACATAAAACTTGGTTTCCTAAATGGTCCCGGCGACATTCACTGGTAATGTTATCTCCCCTTTAGTGGTTTCACACGTCATGTTGAATCCGTTTAGAACTCGTACTGCAGGCACGATTAGATCTTGTAGACCGAGCTGTTCTACGAACCTCGATCTGATGATGTTGGCTGATCTACCTGGATCAATTAGCACACGCTTAACTCGAGATTTATTTATGAGTACAGATATCAGCAATTCATCGTTATGGGGCAGCACGATCCCTTCGGCATCCTCGGTTGAAAGACAAGGTCCCCTTCGGCATGTATCTCGAGTTTGTTTCTCCCTTGTGATGGATACTTTGGTGTGCTTTAGCATCAACCCCTGGGAGACGTTGACCCCACCGACGATCATATTAATGACATGCTGAGGTTCTTGCTGCTTGATCTGTTTATTAGAATCTCTATTCCTGAAATGATTCTTGGTTCGATCGCTCAGGAACTCTCGGAGATGTCCGTTGTTGAATAGCCGTGCTACTTCCTTTCTTAATTGTCGGCGGTCCTCTGTTCTGTGGCCATGAGTGCCATGATATTTGCACATTAGATTAGGATCCATTTGGGCTGGATCAGACTATAGAGGTCCAGACCTTTTGGTGTCTTTGATGCGTCCAATGGCGGATACTGCGGCGGCGTCGATGTTAAAGTTATACTAGCCTTGGCGCTTCCGTAGGCACGATGGGCCTGTCAAAACTGTTTTTTCTCATGCGTCCCTGGTTGTTTTGACCTTGATCACTCCTCTTTTCACTTCTCCCAAGGTTTCGCCCAGACCCACTACCTCTTTAGTCTCCATTGTATTGTTGATACCGATCCCTATTAAATCTTGGTTCACAGTCAACATCTCTCTTGACTCTGTCGACGGCTCCGACGGGATAAACGAACCCGGAAGGGGCCCCAAGTTGATCGTCTTCGACCATGATTTTTGATTGATACCGGTTATGCACGTCGGCCCAAGTGACAGCCAGATATTCTACCAGATTTAGTTTCAAATGTTGTGAAGCCAATGAGATTCGAGCATTGAGTCCCTGGGTGAAGGCTTGAACGGCCCAATCATCCGCGACCTGAGGCAAGTCCATCCGTTCCATTTGAAGTCAGGATAAGAATTCCCTGAGCATCTCATTATCCCTCTATTTCACTTCGAAAAGGTCTGACTTCCTGTTCTCGACCTTGATAGCCCCGGCGTGTGCTTTTACGAAGGAATCAGCAAGCATAGCAAACAAGTCAATAGAATTCGGAGGTAGGTTGTGATACCATATCATAGCTCTCTTGGACAGAGTTTCCCCAAACTTTTTTAGCGGGACAGACTCGATCTCATCATCCTCCAAGTCATTTCCTTTAATGGCGCACGTGTAGGAGGTCACATGCTCATTTGGGTCGGTCGTTCTGTTGTACTTAGGAATCTTGGGCATACAGAACTTCTTAGGGATCTGCTTCGGAGATGCGCTCGAACGAAAAGGCTTTTGAACAAACTTCTTGGAATTCAGGCCCTTTAATATCTGTGGTGCTCCTGGGATTTGGTCGACCCTGGAATTGTAGGTTTCCACCTTTTTGTTATTGGCTTCGATTTTCTTCTTTCTCGATTCTATCCGTTTTGTCAGTTCCTTGAGCATCTTTATGATCTCAGGTTGGTCCTCGATTCATTTTCATTCGGCCTCCCCGTGATCGGTTCATTTCTATGGATGACTTCCCGAGATGGTTCGAGCTCAATTCTATTTGGCGCGCGGCTTTGGTTCTGCAATTGGGCTATCGCTGCCTGTTGAGCCTGTAACATTTCGAAAATCACCTGCAAATTAATCCCGTCACCTTCACTGCTGTGCGTATGCTGGGCGATCAATCGAATTTTCCTGCGGATACTGTTTATCTGGATCGGTAGGCAAATTTGCATTGATGGCCACATGTGAGCTAGCATCGATCGGGTCCGTGGCTG
>MCJB01011697.1:28569-102943 GCA_002018475.1 Nicotiana obtusifolia
CCATCCCACCCTAAATATATGAAAATATTATTTAGGAACTTTCTTTTCATGATGTAGAAAAAGTATATGCTTTCATATCAACCAAATGAGTATTCTTTTTCATGATGTTGAAAAAATATTTTCTTTCATTTCAACAATATAAGTACTTTCTTTTCATGATGTCGAATGATTTATTTAACTAACTATTATTGACAAAAATAATCATCGAACATGAAAAAAATCTGAAAATAAAGAGAAACACATTATCACAACAGAAAAATAACAAATAAAATTTATATCAATAATATAAAGGACGGTATTGAGCTATTTTTTAGGTATCACAATATATAAAACATAAGAAAGTACTCATTTTATTGAAATAAAAGAAAATATTTTTTCTACAACATGAAAAGAATATACTCTTTTTGTTGAAATAAAAAAAATATTTTTTTCTACAAAAGGAAAAGAAAGTACTCATTTTATGAAAAAGAAAATGCGTTTTCTACATCATGAAAAGAAAGTATTTTTTTGTTGAAACAAAAAAAAATATTTTTTCTACTACATGAAAAGAAAGTACTCATTTTATGAAAAGAAAATACTTTTTCTAATCATAAAAAGAAAGTACTTATTTTATTAAATGAAAGAAAAAACTTTTTCTACATCATAAAAAGAAAATTTTTATTTTGTTGAAATGAAAAAGAAAATATTTTTTCTAAAACAGAAAAAAGAAAGTACTCATTTTATGAAAAAGAAAATATTTTTTTTATATCATGAAAAGAAAGTACTCTTTTTGTTGAAACAAAAGAAAATACTTTTCTACAACATGAAAAGAAAGTGCTCGTTTTGTGAAAAAGAAAATATTTTTTCTACGTCATGATAAGAAAATACTTTTTCTACATTATAAAACGAAAATATTCATTTTATTGAAATAAAAAGAAATACTCTATCCACAACATTAAAATAAAGTACTCTAAATAATATTTTTATTTAGGGTGAGGGTGGGGTTTTTGGGGTAGGTTGGGGTTGTCGGAGGTGGTTTGGGGTGGGTGAAAAGTTCTAATTTTGCTACTTTTTTATTATTCTGATCTTTGTACCTATCAAATAAAATTTTAAATCGAAATTGAGGAAAGAAATCATTTGGCATGAATTGACATTTATCCAAAACATAAGATATTTTTTTTTATATATGCTTGTTTAAAAGTTGAGGATAATGCAAAGATTTAGGTCAATTTGGGCCGTTTGAGTTACAACCCATTGTTTAGTTCATCTCGATCGAGCCCGTCTTAACCCAAGTAAACTTTGGACATGGTGAAAAATGACCCATTTAATGAGTCAGTCCGTCGTGATCAGCCTAAATACAACCCAAATAGCCCATTTGCCATCCTTACTCAAAACCGACAAGACCAGCTAGCTATTTGGAATAAACTCATGAAGAAGAAGACTAGTTATTTTGAGCAAAATCATGAACAGAGTAAGACTAGCATTTTAGGGTGCGAGTGTGTTCGTCTATATGCAGTGAACAGTTGAACTTGAGTATGAAACTTGTAATCCATTTATGTTACCAGTAATTAGTCGGTTTGCATGAACTTATTCTGTTGTTTACTTCATTCAAATTTCTGCAATATCTTCAAATGATACTAGAGTTCCTCAAATCCTACCCTGCTTAATATCATATTATTCGAAATGAATCTTTGCTTTCTTTTTTTATTACAGGGACTGGGTTCTTCATCAATAATGAGAAATTGTTGACAAAGAGTTTAAAGATATTTCTTAGTTCTTTTTGTCATGTGTAAATAAAATAATAATGTATTGTGAAGTGTTTACTTTGTATTATATCATTTATGTAATGAAAAGTTCTTGGGAAATGTTTTTGGTATTATCATTGTATTATTGGTAATGGATTTTCGTTATATTACTAGCTAGGCAATTAACAGCAAAATATTTTCATATTAATGTTTTTTTCTTAAAAAAGTTAGTGTTGTCGCAACCCATTGTCGCACTAAAAATTTATTTCACAGAGCACGTAGCAAGCTATGTCTCCATTAATAAGAATTGTAGCGACTTCAGTCGCAGCCAAAGCCTATCTTTGGTGTCCCGCGCCGCAGTCACATTCGGTTTGTAGTTTTGTGGTAACATTAAGAACCTTTTGTGGCGACAATACTTACCAGTGAAAACAACTTTTGCCACGAACTAACCTTTAGCTTCAGGACTACCGTCAACGACCCTAAAAGTTTTCTGCCATGATTTTTGGGATTCTCGTGGCGAAATCACTAGAAAAGCCTTATTCTTGTAGTGAACTATGGTTATATAGTTGTAGGTACTTAAATTCATAATAATTTGGACTGTATTTAAAATACAAAACATATTAGTCCAAACTGGATTAATATATAATTGACTTAATTATTCAGATTCAAAATATGAATTTAATTAAAAGTTTAATTTTGTTGGGCAAATTGTGGACTAATATAATTGAAATAATTAGCATTACTTTTATTATATATGAGCCAAAACATATGTTAAGAATCGGAAATGATACTGTATAGCTGCACTCAATGTAATAGTCGAAACATATAATTTTTTTATTTTTTGTATATATATGGATTTCTGTATGTTATATACAAAAAAAAAATATAAATTTATATACTCTGCAACTATAGAATATAAATAATTTCAGCTGTGAACTAAAAGTATTCTTTGTCCAACAAGTTATATATCAAAAAATATTTCATCTAATGCATGATTCTTAATAGACAATTTGGGTATGCATGTCAATTATTCTATCATGACCAATCTCTTGTTATTTATTGAGATGCGCTTAATTGATTTTGATAATTAACAGAAATTTGCAAAAGAACCAGGTTGCTTGAAGTCTGTTAATTAGAAGCTGAAGATCGTTTCCTAGTGCAAGTTGGTTTAAACGATTCCTATTAATAATTGGAGAGATTATGTTCATGAGCAACAAGAAAATACTAGCTAAAGGAATATGTGTTCAATATTTATATATTAATTGTGGGATACTTGTATAGAAATGAAGATACATAAAGTCTCTTAAGGAAATAAAATAGAATTCTTTTAGAATTTGTATTAATTCTTAAGAGGTGACCGATTTATTTTAGGGCTAGGAGCTAAAATTAGAAAAGCATTCGATCAACTTCACTCCTATATAAAGCATATCATACTGTTGTTATATATTCACACAATTTCAAGAAATTACTTAAGGCGAATAGCAATTCATAGCAAGAGGTGCTTTCAAGGATCCAAGCTGCTCAACTGAAGAATCCGTTGCTGAAAATGAAGTTGTTGAAGTTCTTTAGTTGTTTAGGGTTGAGTCGTTGTTCTTTAATTGTAACCTGTTCTGCTTATTGAGAAGTGTAATTGTAGGTGAACAATTCTTAAGATTTTGTTTCCTTTTCTAAGCTAGAGTAAGTTTAGAAACGAGGAAGCTACAATATATTGCATTGATTGTAGGGTTAAAGTACGAGTTAGTCCTTTTGTTATCCTATGATCTGGTAGTGGAATCGGACTCTATGAATCATCGTCAATATGGTCAATCAGACATGTGCATTAGCCTGACTGTTTGCACACACATCATCAGAAGGATCAAGGAATTAAAAAGACATGGTAACTTTCTCTTTCAACATTGCTACAGAGAAGTGAACATCATTGGTGATTATTTTGCAAACCTTGGGGAAAATACAAAACAAAGTTCCTTCTTCACACAGGATTTAACTCTGCCTCTGAGGGTTAAAAACTTTTTGAAGAATGATATTCAAAGAATTCCATCTTTCCGGATCAAGGCTCAGAAGAAGAATTTCACATTTGATAATGGTTAACTTCAAGAGGATAGTACAGCTTTCTGATATTTGGCAAAAGTTCATTGAACAAATTGTACAGAAGGACCTTTCTGTAAAGAAGGTTGTTCTCAATTCAATTTTAGTAGCTCGTAAAGGTTTATTTTTGTATAAGGATGAAATCTTCATCCTTCATGTAACCTAAGGAGGTCTGGACAAATATCCAATTTCCTACAACTGTATATCTTTGTTTGGTGATCAATAGAATGATTGGGGCATAAACCCAATCCCCACAACACGGTGGTTCTGAAAACAAAAGTTGGTATTTCAGTTATTTGGGCTTCAAATGATGAACAGGCTTTGTTAACTGTTTACCCTTGGATTCGGATAACAATTAAATTGGTATGTGATTTTAAGGACACGTGATTTGGTTTGATACAAATAAAGGATAAATAGAAATAAAGACTAAATTCGGTAAGTAAATTGAGAGAGAATGCAAACCACAAATCTAGAATAGCTTGACCTTGATAGAATTCTTTAAGATAGACAAATATGAAGCAAATGGACAAAGAAAATAATTAGAATAGACTGCATTTTTGTATATTGATCGCTGTTTTTCTGATGCCCCTTTTTACAATCACCCTGCCCCTTTATATAGGGAGGGGAATGGTTCTTATACAAGGTAAAAATCTATCTACAAGGTAAAATATCCCTTGAATTACTGATTTTAACGTCTTTGCTGATTTCCGCCGTGATTCCCGCCAAGATATTTACGTATCACGGGATTTCTAGTTCTTCCGTTACGCAAATCTAATTATTTTACCCTAAGACATCTTACCCTAATCGACCTCAATGGTTTTGTCTTGGGCATCATAGCTTCGAGTTCCATTTCGATGACACCCGGTCTCGACCTTCGTTCCTTGATGTCTCGACCCCGGCATACCGAGCAGTAATCCCAATCGACACCAGCCGTATAAATTCGAACCCGATATTCCCTATGCAAGCGATCCGAGTTCGACCCCATACAGATAGTCCCCTCGTTTTTTAGAGAGTAATGATGAAAAACGATATGAGCCGTCACTTTTTGATTAGGTTAAATGAAGACATACTCATGGCGCGCGTGACACGGAATTCGGGGCGTCACATCAAAAGAAACAAAACGTCGCATTGATAAATGACGGTGGCATAGTGTCGCACATGGTAAGTATCGAAAACGTCTTTTCATAGACCAACTAAGGACAAGCCTCTGCAACGCCTGTAAATGCTAATTAATGCTTCCTCGTTTTGGGACACGAACCGCCACCTTTAAGAGGGTATAAATAGCCCTCTTTTTCTTCAGTTCCAAAAGTTTGCGTTATTAGAACATTATATTCTTCAAGTTCTCTGAGTTTGTTCACAAGTGATCCTCCCCTTTGTTCTTGTTTCACCCCTGCATCTACTAGCTTCTTTAACTCTTCATTAACAATGGCAAGACATCCAAATCTGTTCCCCAGAAACAAACCCCCTCTTCTTCTCAACCCGCTGAAGATCCTGACCCTGTCGTTGTTGAGGAAACTACGACCGAGGCCCCTTTAAAAGCATTCGTACCGGTTGGGTGTTCAATCGGTCTCGATTTTAAGGTAGAGAAGGCTTCTTCTGTACCGGGGCGGGGCGAACCGGTCACTAGATACATTTGTTCGATTACGAACAAAATCATCGACAGGGTGAAGGAAGATTGTAACTGGGTTGGTAAGTGCGTGGTGGTTCCCGCACCGGAAGAGGCGATAACCACCCACGTGGAGGGCTACTTGAGTGTTTACACCTATCCCTTCACGTTGGGTTCTTTGGATCCTATCATCGTCGCCTTTTGCAACAGGTATGATGTAATGCTGGGTCAGATTCACCCTTCCGTTTGGAGAATAGTCATTCTCTTCCGCTTTTTTATAAGCAAGATCGATGGGCACCCTGTCACCCTCGATCATCTCTTACGGCTATACAATCCCCGAATATTCCGAGGGGGATTAATAAAACTTGCTCGCCGGGCAAGCAAAGCCCCCTTCTCGAACATCGACGAGGATAGGGATCGAGGTTGGATGAGCTGATTTGTTCGAATAAAGACATCGGACCTTATTCCCGCTGAAGACATACCGTTCCCTGAGAAGTGGAACATGAACCGTAAGTACTATCCTCCTATTTCAATTTGTCCGGTGTTTTTTCCTTTGTTATCTCACTAACCGATTTCACATGGTGTAGCTATTTCTCGAACGCCAGCTGCGATTATGCACTTGAAAGAATGGGTCGAGAAGGTGGTGTCTCAAAGGACCTATTTGGAACGTGCCTGGTGAGAGATATCGAAGGGCCGGTGGGAGGCCAAAAATCATGGTGAGACCGATAACGTTTAAATTCTACGCCTTATATTATCGATAATGCCGCTGACTTATAACTTACTTCACTCTTCATTTGCAGGTCTATCGAAGGACATTGAATTGAGGCCAGCGTCCCCTAGTAGAGAGATTCCCTACCATCGCCCTGCCTCAGAGTAGAAGAAGGAGAAAAAGAGGAAAGAAGTCCCCAGTTCTTCTGGGCCCGAGAGGAAGAGGCCAAGAAAAAGTATAGCTCGCAAGCCCAAGATCTCGGACTTAGCTTATCGATTGGTAGACGAGTCCGAGGAAGACGAAGACCTCGAACTTTTGGGCAGCGAGCCATCTCGGGCAGTCCCTGAGCAGAGGGCCGATGAAACATATCCTCATCGAGTAGAGGGCCCGAGATGGGGGCGAGAACTGGGGCTTCGGCTGATGCGCGAGAGGCGATGCAGGGAATCTCGGGCCCCATAGAAATAATGGACTCCCCTTCTTTCTCGGAGTCAACTTTTAACGAGGCCCGAGCCGCAAAAGGACACTCCCCGAGCAAAGGCCCTATATCGGAAGGCCTTTTCCAAGGTTTCTTCGACGGCGTGGAATCGGCGGATACTTTTGGGCTCGAATTACCGACGAAGAGTCCCTCCACCGGAGCGAGCAAGGCATAAGGCTGTATTGTGGTCCGGGCCCGCGGGCCAAACGGGCCAAATGGGCCGGTGCCTAGTGGTGCAAAAGCCCACCGCGGGCCGGTCCGGACCAAATAGCCCGTGAGCCCGGGACCGTTTAGCTCGGGACAAACGGGCCCAACGGCTATATTTTTTTAAAAAAAAAAATTTAAATGGCCAACAGTCAGATTTTTAAAATTTAGCCGCTGGCCTTTAATTTTTAGTTGTTTGAAACTTCATAAAATAGCCATTTGGCCCCCAAACTTTTTATAAATATACTTTTTCCCTATTCTCAACTATAAATACCCCCTCATTCTTTCATTTTTACTCACAAATTCATCAATCTCTCTCTAATTTTCTTTCATAATTGCTTACTTTATTATTGCAATTTCGTGAAAAATTGTGAAGTTGGTGAATTGAAGTATTTAAGTCTTCAAGTCTTCAACGATATTCAATTTTCAAGAAGTTGTTCGTCATTTCGGTAAACTCGTTCCAACTCTTAAGTTTTAATATTATAGTTTTGTTTGTTTTATTTAATATAATTATAATTAATATGAAATTTTCTTTGGAAAAAATATTTGATAGTAAGGGTAAGGGAAAATCTAAAATTGGTGAATCTAGTCGCCAAGCTACTACTCCTCCCCCTGTTACCCGTCCTCCTCCACCTGTTATTTTTGATAGTGATAACCCTTGTTTCAATTTTCCGATAGTCAATTTCGCCATGATGTTGCACCAGGTCAACAATTAGATGAAGAAGTTATGAATGCTCTTTATCCTAATCAAACTATCTTTGAAAATAATGAGGAAAACGATGATTTAGATGAAACGCAGCCGGATTTAGATGATACACCTACTAGTCCTGTTAATAACCCAACTGATGTCCCGCCTGACCTTCTTGTAGTAACCCCTATTTTTAATAGAAAACCTTCTAAACGGCCCGAAACATCTCCTGTTTGGTACTTTTTTACTCAACTAAGAGAACAAATTAAGGCTAAGTGTAAAACTTGTGGGTCTTTGATGGCTCATAAATTTACTGGCAACCGTAGCGGTACGGGTAGTTTGATTAGGCACATATTGAAACACCCTAGAGATAAAGCTAGATATTTACAAATGAAAGCTACAGAAGAGGGGACAAGTGTAGATACTACGGTTCACCCTAGTACAGGTTCAAATCTAGTTCAATCGGGAATTAACACTGTTACCGGTGGCATTTTATATTACGATCCAAATAAAGATCGTGAAGAATTGGCAAAAATGGTAACTGTTATATGCTTACCCTATAGTTTTTCTTCTAACCCTCATTTTGTGCATTATACTAGAAGAGTTTATAATCCTACTTATAAAGGATGGCCTCTCGCAACCGTAAAGAGCGATATTTATAAATATAAACATGAATATGAACAATATTTGCGCTATTTATTTACTCATATAGATTGTTGCATTGCAATTACTACTGATATTAGTAGAAGTGCTAATGACTGTGATTATCTAACCATTACAAGTCATTGGATAGATGAGGAGTGGATAATGCAAAAGTGCATTATTGCTTATAGAATAATTAATTCACGCCACACAGGTAAGTTTATTGCTAACACAATTGCAGATATTTGTAGATATTTTTGCATTAGAGATAAAATAATATCGGTTTCAATGGATAATGCTTCTAATAACACTAATGCTATAGGCTTGCTTATAAGTACACTAAATCCTGCATTTAGTAATATTTTTCATGTTAGATGTAATTTGTCATATTTACCATTTAATCGTCGGTGATGGTATGAAAGTTTTAAATGTAGAAATTGAAAAGGTTAAAATGGCTCTTAATTGGCTTTTTTATTCAAACTGTAGAAGTAGACTTAGAGAATATTTTTAAAAATGTGATGAATTTGGCCTTAGAGAAAGAAATGTTCCTAAACCTTGTCCGACTAGATGGAATTACATGTATGAAAGTTTGGTTGTTGCATATGAATATAGAAACCCAAGAAGTGCAACGTATAATGCTCGTGTAGGTGATGATGATGATGATGATGAGCACCTTACAAATCCAGATTGGACTAATGTTAAAATGCTTGTAGACTTTTTAGAACAATTTCATGTTGCAACAAATGAATTATCTAGGCAATATTATCCTGCTATTTCTAACTGTTTAGTTTATATTGCAGCATTTGCAGATTTATTTACTCAATTTTCAGAGGGTGGGGTAATTTATCAACAAGCTATTAATTCTATGAAAGCTAAGTTTAAAAAATATTTTTTTCCTATCCCCCCTATTTTTGGTGTTGCTGCAGTGTTAAATCGTACAATAAAATTAGGAGGTCCTCACTTTTGGTATTCAAAAGTTTATAACGCTTTATCACTTTCAGCTGAGGAATTTGCTACACTTGGAGATGCAAAAGCCTCAATTAAAATAAATGCTCAAACAATTTATAATGCTTATCAATGATGTGCCGGGTAATTTCGGCACATTTTGATACTACTTGCTTAAAGTTTAACTTATTTTACGTGAAAATTCTACTGATACTTATGTAATTTTAGTGTATTTGCAGTATATCGAGTGTAAGGACCTAGAAGTACGGAAAAGAGTTCAAAAAGCCAGCTGAAGACAAGAAAAGAAGTTAAGAGCATCGCAAATGTGAGTATGCGGTCGCAAACAGCAAATGCGGACCGCATATTTCACAAGCAGATCGCAAACAAGGACAGAACTCTGGGCAATTCTTCATGTCGAGAATGCGGTCGCAAATGCGACCGCAAAACAGGAATGCGAACCGAAAAATAACAAGGTGAAATCGCAAACGCAAACAGAGTTTCTGGGCGAAAATCAGAGTGGAGA
The DNA here is from genome assembly GCA_002018475.1 of Nicotiana obtusifolia. Lineage (NCBI taxonomy): Eukaryota > Viridiplantae > Streptophyta > Magnoliopsida > Solanales > Solanaceae > Nicotiana > Nicotiana obtusifolia. The sequence goes on from MCJB01011697.1 coordinate 38,171, forward strand.
ATGCGATCGCATTTCGCGATCGCATAACCAACATGCGGACCGCAAACCAAAATGCGATGAAGGGAAAACTCTTGGGTTAAATCTGTGACAGCCGATGAAGAATTGCGGTCCACATTTCTGTTTTGCGATAGAAATGCGGTCCGCATTATTACTGCAGGGGCAAATCAGTCCGAAATTCGCCTCGGGTTTTGGGTCTTTAGAAATAGGTTTAATAGGATTTTGTGAGGGAATCTTGTCAGAATTGAGAGTACAAAATATGGTCAATTAACTAGTTTGAATTCTTGGAAGCTTTTGGGATCAATTACCTTCTATTTTGTAAGATGATGACAATTACTATTCTTTATCCTTCAATTTTCAGCATGAGTAGCTAAATTTAAACGCTGAGGTTGTGAACCCCAGATGGGTAGAATGTTGTTGAGATTTTGATATTGAATATGATTTCAATGGAAGATTGATATTTATTTATTTCTTGTTCTTAAAATAATTGTTAGTGGTTGCAAATATTAACGAACGCCAATTAATTCTATCCTATCTTGGAAAAGTGGGATAGAATTTGGTAGAAATAAATAACAAAGACTCAAGGCTTTAAACCTTGTTTAATGAAATCGCTTAGGAATAAGTAGGTTTTAATTTTTTATTAATTGATTGTTCTTAATCACAACTCTTTTGTATATGGAAAAATCATAAAGTGGATAAATTATCCAACTATTGGGAAATATTGGATAGTAAATTAAACATCAATTGCATATCAAGAATTCTTCCGTTGGAAATATTCAATATTAATATCAAGAGCATTCTATTACATAAAGGGGGACACAACCTTGGTTTCTTTAATTCATAGTATTTACATTCACAACATTGCAATCAGTTTTCGTTTACTCTTACGTTCAATATCTCTTTTCTTTATTACAATTACTCGATAGAATTACGACTTAGTCGAGTATTACACTAATTAGATAAACATTTCACACCTATTCCCTGTGGGATTCGACCCCAACCTTGTTGGGTTATTATATTTGACACCGACCGCTTACACTATTCTTAAGGTGTAATTTGAGCGTATCAAATTTTGGCGCCGTTGCCGGGGAATACGGTTCTGAAATTACTAATTAGTGTGTACTTTACTATTCTTAGTGTTTAATTCCACTTGATTACACGTTGTTTGTTTTGGTTGCTGTAGACAGGGAGATATGTCAGACCATGAAGATTATGTGGAGATACAGGAGAAAGGAAATCCTTTTGCAGACATTGAGGAGTATATTGAAGATACAAACGCCATTGTACCTCCTGCTATCGGTGCCGCTACTTTCAAGGTAGAACATGGATTAATTCTGATGCTGAAAGCGGAGGGATTTTTTAGAAATTCCACGGATGATGATCCAACACAGCACCTCAGAAATTTCTTAGGTGTTGGTGCGATGCATAAGCAGAATCATGTCTCCGACGATGCCTTGAGGTTGAGATGCTTTAAGTATTCGTTAGCTGGAGATGCAAGGAAATGGCTTCAAAATCTTCCTCCGAATTCTATACGTTCATGGCCTGAACTTGTCCGAGCGTTCTTGTCAAAATGGTTTCCACAAAGCAAGAAGTCCAAGCTCAGGGACAAGATTTTCTTCTTTAAGCAACTACCTGGTGAACAATTACATGAAGCGTGGGATCGCTTCAAATTATACTTGGTGAGGTCTCCAAACCATGGTTTTCCAGATTCCATCTTGCTGGAAAAATTCTACATGGGTTTGGATCCTATGAACCAATCAATAGCGAAGAATGCAGCTGCTGGTTCTTTTATGGACAAGACCTTCGCTAGGGTGACTCAAATCTCAGATAAAATGGCAAAACACAACCAAGCTTGGCACTTTGAAGATTCCACAGGCGGAATTGCAATTGGCTCTCCTTCTATGAACAATTTGATCTAGGAAAATAAAAAACGAGACCAAGTGATTGCAGAACTTGCCACAAATGTCAATGTATTGACAAAGCTTTTCACGGAGAATCAGAAGAAGAAAGTGAATGTGGTTGAGAATGTGCAGCCGGTACAAAATGATGATTATGAAGAGGCAAATTATGTTAATAATTCTCAAGGAGGGTACCAAAGGCAGCATTACCAAGGTCAAGGCTCGCAAAATCAATGGAGACCAAACCCACAAGGGCAAGGTCACCATCAATGGCGAAACGACCAAAGTGGCTCTAATCAAGGAAACTGGAACAACAATACAATTTTTCCAATCGAAGTTCCAACCCTCTAGTGAGTCTAAATTGGAGAGCATGCTTGAAAGGATACTACAAAACCAAGAAAAGTCTGATCATTCCATGAAGAACATGACTGAGTTGGTTGGCTCTCACACTGCGGCGATTCAAAAGCTGGAATTGCAAATGAGAGACCTTTCTCGTGAGCAATATCCACAGCAGAAGGGAACACTCCCTAGTGATACGATTCCAAATCCAAAGGGAAGTGGAAGTGGCCCAACTTCCCATATCATGGCTATCACTACCCGGAGTGGTAAGATATTGCAAGAAAGAATGAGCAAGCAGTTAACGTGGAAGAACTTGAAAAAGGAGTCGAAATTGAAGAACCTAATGTTGCTGAAGTAATTAAAACTCCAGAGGTTGTGCAAAACCGAGATGAGACCCGAGAAGGGATGAAGGAAAAGGCAGCAGAAACATCAAACATTCTTCCGCCGATTCCTAGACCCCCTCCTCCTTTCCCTCAGAGACTTGCGAGAAGAGTTGACGACAGCAAGTTTGAGAAGTTCTATGATATTCTCAAGCAATTATCTGTGAATATACCGTTCTTGGAGGCTTTTCAAGAAATGCCCGGTTTTGCTAAGTATCTAAAAGATATGGAACATTTGCTTTCAATCGAATGCCATTCGGCTTATGCAACGCTCCAGCTACCTTCCAGAGATGTATGATGTCTATCTTCTCTGATATGGTAGAGGATTTCCTTGAGGTTTTTATGGATGATTTTTCGGTAGTTGGTGAAACTTTTGAGCATTGCCTGAAGAATCTGAAACAAGTGCTAAAGCGATGAGAAGAGAAAAACCTTGTACTAAATTGGGAGAAATGCCACTTCATGGTGGATGAAGGTATTGTTCTGGGACATAAATCTCAAGGCGTGGCATAGAGGTGGATAAAGCTAAAATAGAAATCATCTCTAAGCTTCCTCCACCCACATCTATCAAGGGTGTCCGTAGTTTTTTGGGGCATGCTGGATTCTACAGGTGGTTCATTAAGGACTTCTCAAAGATTGCAAATCCAATGTGTAAACTCCTTGAGAAGGATGTCAAGTTCGTCTTTGATGAGAAATGCCTCACATCTTTTGAGGAACTGAAGACAAAGCTCACCACGGCACCCATTATCGTCACACCTGATTGGTCGCTGCCTTTTGAACTTATGTGTGACGCTAGCGGTGTAGCTATTGGAGTTATGCTGGGACAAAGACACAATAAAGTTCTGCACCCAATATACTATGCTAGCAAAACACTTAATGGGGCGCAGATGAATTACACCGTAACTGAGCAAGAGCTGTTGGCCATTGTGTATGCGTTCGAGAAGTTCCGTGCGTATCTGTTGGGCTCTAAAGTAATTGTGTACACTAATCATGCAGCTCTCCATTATCTGATGACGAAGATAGATGCAAAGCCAAGACTAATCCGATGGGTTTTACTGCTGCAAGAATTCGATTTTGAAGTTATGGATCGAAAGGGAACACAAAACCAAGTGGCAGATCACTTATCTAGGCTTGAAGAATCGGGGAGACAAACAGGAGAGTTGGAAATCAATGACGCATTTCCAGATGAACAAATACTGGTGTTATCCAATTCCTTTGCACCGTGGTATGCAGACATCGCTAACTACATCGTCAACGATCTCATTCCGGAAGGGTTGGAATCATACCAATGGAAGAAGTTCTTAAGGGATTGTCGAAACTATTATTGGGAAGAACCTTTCTTGTTCCGTATCTGTGAGGATAACATAATTAGGAGATGCGTTCCTGAGGAAGAGATGCTACAAATTCTGAAAGCTTGCCATGACGCACCAGTTGGGGGTCATCATGGGGGGAATAGAACGGCAGCAAAGATCTTGGAATGTGGTTATTACTGGCCGACCATTTATCAGGATGCTAATCAGTTGGTGAAGTCTTGTGACCAATGCCAACGACAGGGCCCAATTTCTAGGAGGCATGAGATGCCTATGAACTTTGTGATGGAAATCGAACTACTCGACGTTTAGGGTATTGACTTCATGGGCCCTTTTATAAGCTCATGTGGGATGAAATACATCTTAGTGGCTGTGGACTACGTGTCCAAATGGGTAAAAGCCATTTCTTTACCAAACAACGAAGCTCGGAGTGTGACCACATTTCTAAAGAAGAATATTTTCACCCGGTTTGGTACCCGAGAGCCATTCTTAGTGATGGGGGTTCGCATTTCTGTAACAGAGTCTTCAAAGGTCTCCTTGACAAGTACGGGGTCAAGCATAAGGTTGCCACACCTTATCATCCACAATCGAGCGGTCAAGTTGAGGTATCCAACAGGGAGATAAAGAGTATATTAGCGAAGACGGTGAACGCAAACAGGACCGACTGGTCAAAAAAGCTAGATGATGCTCTATGGGCATACCATACAGCGTACAAGACCCCTATTGGTACATCCCCTTATTGGCTAGTCTTCGGAAAAGTATGCCATTTACCTATAGAATTTGAGCATAAGGCCATGTGGGCCTTAAAAAGATTAAACATGGACTGGGCGGAGGCTGGAGCTCTAAGGCTAGCACAATTAAATGGAATGGAGGAGTTCCGTCTTCATGCATATGAAAGTGCAGCAGTATATAAAGAAAGAATGAAATTCGTCCATGACAAGAAGATCTTAAAAAGAGAGTTCAAGGCAGGGGATCTGGTATTGCTGTTCAATTCAAGACTAAAACTATTTCCGGGGAAACTAAAATCTAAATGGTCTGGACCATTTAAAGCTGTTGATGTCTCTCCTTTTGGAGCTGTTGAATTAGCATCGGAGGATGGGCTCTGAACTTTTAAGGTAAACGGGCAAAGAATCAAGCACTACTTGGGAGCGGATGGAGAGAAACATTTGGTAGAGCATCTGGTTCTAAAGGATGGTCCAAGCCCAACCTTGGAATGATTGCAGAGGCGTCTTAGCTCCGTCGTGCCGCGACGTTAAATCAAGCGCTTCATGGGAGGAAACCCATGTGTGGTAACATTTAATTTTGTTTGTAGTTGTATCTTTATTTAAACTTTAATATCATATTTGTACTTAGGGCTATTTGAAGGATGTGTTAAGATGCAGGAATTTGACAAAAGGACATAGAAATTGAAAAAGAGTTGACAAATGCTACACAAATGTGATCGCATTTTCAATATGCGAACCGCATTTGTGCCGCAAACTGAAGCAAAAAGTTGAGTAAGCATAGCTGGCATAAATGCGACGAAGCACAACAGTTCGCGGATCGCATTTGAGTTATGCGATCCGCATTCTCACCACAAACAGGGACAGAGAATTTGGTTTATAAGTACGATTTCAATGCGGTGAGGTAACCTATTATGCGATTTGCATTTACAATATGCGACGACTTAACCATCGCATACTGCCAGGTACGTGTTCGCATTCCCTCCTCTTCTAAATCCTTCAGTCTAAGTATAAAAAAAAAATTAAAAAAAAGAGAAAAAGAGAAGAGAGAATACAACAGAGAACGACCATCGATAGACATCATCGGAGAAAAGTAAATTGCAAGCTTACCAAACATCAAAGAGCCGATTAACAGTTGTCCTAAGTCCTCAAATCTTCTTCATAGGTATGTTCGACCTTTGCCATATGTTAAATTTTAATTTTACAAGATTAGGTTTGGTGTTTCAATGGAGTTTTTTGAATTTTTGGGGGTGGGAGACAAGAATCTAGGGTTTTAATTCTTGAGGGATGAACATACTTGGGTATCTTAAGGTATTTGCGGTCCACAAAATCAAAATGTGGACCGCATTTTGACCGCATCCCTAAACCCTAGATCTCTAAAGAAGACAACAAATGCGGTGTCTTTGCGATCGCATAATGACTATGCGGACCGCAAAGCCACCGCAAATACAACCAGAACATTTGGTTAGCACAGGTGATTTCTGCGGTGAATATGCGATCGCATATCTCGCTTTGCGATGAGTATGCGATCGCATTTGTGTGTGTCAAATAGGCCTATGCACAAAAACATTCTGCAATGGTTATGTGATTCGCATAGTGGTTACGCGATTCGCATATTCCACCGCAGAATGACATCTGGCTTGGCACACCTAAGAATGCGACGAGTTTGCGGTTCGCATAGTGGATATGCGACCGCAAACCACGTTGCATTTCTGTAAGTTTTTGTTGATTATTCTTGTTTTGCTTTTCTCTAATGATGATAATGTCGCTTACATATCCTATTCATGCAGATATGGCAGCCAAAAAGCACTCCGTAAAGAGAAGACCAGCTTCCGCTTCTACCTCAGCACAACCCAAAAGGATAAGAGTGGAATCAAATGTGCCGAGCACCTCCCAGTCTGATGAGGAGGAACGCTTATCGGAAGTCGATGTAGTGGTTGAGGCCAGACGGAAACACGGTGATGACATGCAGCTTCGATTTGGGGTTGAAGGTTCCAGAACATTGTTCAGGGAAGGGCTAACAAAAGGAAAATCTTGGGGGAGAAAAAGTTAAGTTTGAACGGATTACAGGAACAGTACCCCCATATTCTCGAAAACATCAAAACGAGAAAATGGGACTACTTCACTACGGACCCCAAAGAATACAATGAGTTAATGGTCCGGGAATTCTATGCGTCTTACGGAGCTTCACGAACGGGGTACCATAGACGCAACAGAATATTCACCGGCATCGTCCACGTTCGGGGTAAGGCTGTGTTTTGAGACAGTGAGCATATTAATGAACTTTATTTCCCCGATTGGGAATCAGGCACAGCTGAGTACGATGCCAAGTACTCCAACAGAGAACACGAACGTGGATGGATAGCGTCCGTTATTGCCAAGGGGACTCCTGCCTGAATTAACCCTGGAAAGAAAATCTACAAAGAAGACCTCACAAGGGAGGGAAAATATTGGCTAAACTTCGTCACCTCCTATTTAAATACCTTCCAAAAATGAAACGAATATCAGCATTGAGAAGGCACTTCTCATTGCGTGTATTATGACTGGTATTAAGATTGATGTGGGGAGTCCTATTTTCCAGGAAATTGGCATCCGGGCAACGCAGCGGGCCACATCACTTCCCTTCCCGAGTTTGATCACAACCCTTTGCCAAGAGGTGAATGTTCCTTTCTTACCACAAGCAGACAAACTCGGTAAGTCAACGAGGGATATAGATATCACTTGTATAAGTGATTCTGCTGCTCCACCAGAGACCCCAATTGAGGACATTGACTCCTAAGATCTCCTTTCTCCCCAAGATCCAGAACCCTCCACTGCTGCTGATGAGACTGCACCCCCATCTACCACTGGTCCATCTTCCTCACCAATGCCAACCCTTTCAAGACTCGGTCTAAATGCACATCACAAAAATTCCAAGGTGGACCAACTCTTGAAAACCCTGCCCCACCTAATTAAACAGGCCCTGACTCCGATTCAAACGTCAGTGACCGCTCTCCAACAACAACAATCATTGTTCGGAGATCGGTTGCACAAGCTTGAGTCTAGGGTTGAATAGATTGAAAGAGGTGAGGTTAGGGGTTTACCCCAGTTGATGGAGGAAGTAAAATCCATAAAGACCGAACTCCAGAAAATGCAAAATCTGGAGTTCGACATAACATCTCTCCTCCCCAATGAGGGTGACCAGGGTGCTGACATTGCTGCACCAGACTTAGGCCTGGACTTCACGGCACTAATGGCAGACATTGCACCTTCGTCTGCTAAAGTGTCTCATCCTCCCGCTCCTCCAGTACCGGTAGACATCACTGATGACGAGACATCGGGGGGGTCATCAGAATTCGAAGGGACGGCAGCTGTTTGCCGTCCATTGTTCCAAGCTTGTATGATCCCTTTTCGGTGATCTTTATGATGGAGTAAGGCCCTTCCCAGTTCGGCCCTAACTTCCCTTCATTTGGGTCTCGAGTATTGGGTGTGATTTTTCTGAGCACTAGATCTCCGATGTTGAAATGTCGAAGATGGGTTCTTCTGTTGTAGTATCTTTCAATCTTTTGCTTTTGGGCGGCCAATCGGACAAGGATGCTTCCCTTCTTTCATCCAATAGTTCCAAACTGGTGTTCATAGCCTCGCGATTTTATTCCTCGATTGCATAGCGGAACCTGATACTCGGCTCACCTACTTCAACTGGTATTAAAGCTTCAGCACCGTATACTAGGGAGAAAAGAGTGGCTCTGGTGCTGGTTTTCTCGATGGTGCGATGTGCCCATAGAACTTCAGGCAATATTTCTTTCCATTTCCCCTTCACGTCGGTTAACCTCTTTTTGAGATTTCGAATTATGGTTTTATTGGTCGATCAGCTTGTCCATTGCCGCTGGGGTGATAGGGCGTCGATAGGATCCTTTTGATCTTGTTATCTTCGAAGACCTTCGTCACTTTTCTGCCGATGAATTGCTTCCCATTATCGCACACGATCTCAGATGGCATCCCAAATCGACATACGATGTGAACCCAGATGAAATCAATCACTTCCTTTTCCCTAACTTTCTCGTATGCCTGCACTTCAACCCATTTGGAGAAATAGTCAGTCATAAAAAGAATGAATTGAGCCTTACCTGGCGTGTAGGGGAGAGGGCTGATGATGTCCATTCCCCATTTCATGAATGTCCACGGCGACAAGACCGAATGCAATGTCTCCCCGGGCTGATGGATCATCGGTGCGTGTCTTTGGCACTCGTTACACTTGCGAACGAACTCCTTTGCATCTTTTTCCATATCGATCCAATAATAGCCAGCTCGGATTATTTTTTGGACCAGGGATTCGACGCCGGAATGATTCCCGCATGTGCCTTTGTGTATTTCCCTTAAAATATACTCAGTATCACCCGGTCCCAAACATATCGCGAGGGGTCCACCGAATGTCCTCCTAAATAAGGTTCCGTCATCGGATAAACAGAACCTAGCCGCCTTTATGTGCAATGTTCTTGATTCTATTGGGTCCGAAGGGAGCTTACCGGAGCTGAGATACTCCATATACTTATTCCTCCAATCCCAGGTCAGACTTGTTGAATTGATTTCGGCGTGGCCTTCCTCCACCATCGACCTTAAGAGCTGTACGACCTTCTCATACTCGATCTCGTCATCTTCGACCGATGATCCCAAATTGGCGAGGGCATCGGCCTCACTATTTTGCTCTCGAGGTATGTGTTGCAAGGTCCATTCTTTAAATCTATGCAGCGTGACTTGAAGCTTGTCCAAATACCTCTGCATTTGTCCTTCCCTGACTTCGAAGTTCTATTAGCTTGATTCACCACAAGGAGGGAATCGCACTTGGCTTCGATTATCTCCGCTCCCAGGCTTTTGGCCAGTTCTAGACCTGCAATCATAGCTTCATACTCCGCTTTGTTGTTAGTTAATTTTACAGTCTTGATAGACTATCGAATCGTATTCCCAGTTGGGGGCTTTAGCACAATACCAAGCCTCGATCCCTTGGCGTTCAAGGCGCCCTCTGTGAATAGGGTCCACACTCTTGAAGGAGTCCCCGATTCAGTCATTAATTCTCTTTCGACCTCGGGTATTAGCGACGGTGCAAAATTGGCGACGAAATCCGCGAATACTTGAGACTTAATCGCAGTTCGGGGCCGATACTCGATATCGTACCTGCTTACTTCGATAGCCCACTTGGCCAACCGGCCGGATAGCTCGGGCTTATGCATTATGTTTCTCAATAGGTAGGTCGTTACGACGCATATGGGATGGCATTGGAAGTAGGGTTTTAGTTTCCTGGAGGCACTCAATAAAGTGAGTGCCAATTTTTCTAAATGAGGGTATCTATTTTTGGCCTCGCCTAATGTTCTGCTAACGTAATAAATAGAAAATTGCGTAACCTGTTCTTCTCGAACCAGGACCCCACTTACCGCTACTTCCGAGACAGCAAGGTAGAGGTACTGTCGCTCCCCTGTTTTTGGCGTATGCAGCAAAGGTGGGCTAGAAAGGTACCTCTTAAGTTTTTATAACGCGCGTTGACACTCCGGAGTCCACGAGAAATTGCTCTTCTTTTTCAATAGGTTGAAAAATCGGTGACTCTTATCGGATGATCTCGAAATAAATCGGCCCGGAGCGGCTATCCGGCCTGTTAGCTTTTGCACGGCCTTTACATTATCTACGATTGTAATGTCTTCGATAGCCTTGATCTTCTCGGGGTTGATTTCTATTCCTCGATTCGAGACCATGAAACCGAGGAATTTGCCCGAGCCCACACCGAATGTGCATGTCTCTGGGTTCGGCTTCATGTTGTATCGTCTCAGCACATCGAACGTTTCCTGCAAATGGTTCAAATGATCCTCTGCTCGAAGGGACTTGACTAACATATCATCAATATAAACCTCCATTGTTCTTCCTAGTTATTTTTCGAACATTTGGTTTACTAGCCGTTGGTAAATGGCCCCCGCATTCTTTAACCGGAATGGCATCACAGTATAACAGTATGTACCATACTTAGTGATGAAGGATGTATTTTCCTGGTCATCCGGGTCCATTCGTATTTGGTTATATCCAGAGTAAGCATTGAGAAAGCTAAGGGTCTCATGGCCAGCGGTAGCATCGATTATGCGATCGATGTTGGGTAAAGGAAAAGAATCGTTAGGGCATGCCTTGTTTAAATCCTTATAATCTATGCACATTCTTAATTTATTTCCCTTTTTAGGGACTACTACTATGTTTGCTAACCATTCTGGGTATTTAACTTCCCGAATGGACCGTATTTTTAAAAGCTTAGTTACCTCATCTTTGATGAACGCTAGTTTGACTTCGGATTGAGGCCTCCTTTTTTGCTTGACCGGTCGGAATTTCAGACCGATGCTTAGTTTGTGAGTCATTATCTCCGGTGGTATACCTGTTATGTCGAGATGGGACCAAGCGAAGGAATCTTCGTTAGTTTTAAGGAATTGTATAAGTTTTGCCTTGAGCTCGAAACTTAGGCCCGAGCCTAGGTATACCTTCGATCTGGCGCGTCTTCTCGGAGCGAAATTTGCTCGAGTTCCTCGATCGCTGAATTGGTTGCATCGGATTCATCGGGATCGACGAATGACCTGGGGACCCCGTAGCTGTCATCTTTGAGATGCACCTGTTCACCTTCGTTTATCAAGGGTGATGCTTGTGATTGCTATTTGACCTTTTGCGAAGGAGCTGCTGGTACCGGTATTGCTTCTTCCACTGCGAACATCTCTTTCGCAGCCAGTTGCTCCCCGTAAACTGATACAATTCCATCGGACGATGGGAATTTCAGCACTTGGTGTAGTGTCAAAGGTACTACCCTCATATCGTTTCGCACGACATGTTGAATCCGTTGAGCACCTGGACTGTAGGGACGATTCGATCTGTCAGCGAGTTGTTCTATAACCGACCAGTACGTGCTTTACCTTCGTCCTGTGTACAAGCACCGATATCACTAACGCATCGTTGTGAGGTTGCATAATTCCCTCTGCATCTTCTTCGCTGAAATGTAAGATTCCCTCCATCGCATAATTCCGAGTGCGCTTTTCCCGGGTGATGGATATCTTAGTGCGCTTTAGTACCGGACCTTGGGGCGCATCTACTCTGTCGATGATCATATTAATTGTGTGTTGTGCCTCCTCCTAGTTCACTTGCTTATTCCTATTCCCATAATGATTTTTGGCTCGGTCGCTCAAAAATTCTCGAAGATGCCCATTTTCGAGCAGCCGTGCCACCTCCTCTCTTAACTGTCGACAGTCTTCTGTCCTGTGCCCATGTGTATTATGATATTTGCATATCAAACTGGGGTCTCTTTGGGCAGGGTCCGATTGCAGCGGTCGAGGCCACTTAGTGTCCTTGATACGACCGATAGCCGACACGAGAGTAGCTGCATCGACGTTGAAGTGTACTCCGATAGCCGCGGTGCTTCTCGATGACCGGTAGTTCTCTCGAAGTTGTTTCTCATCATGGGTGCTCGGTTGTTCCGACTATGGTAGTTCATTCTTTCGCGTCTCGGGGAGTCCTGCCTTGCTGGAGTGACTTTCCTATCCCTGGGATATGGTCGATGCCTATCTCTGCTTAATCTCGGTTCCCGATGAATATCCCTTCGAACCCTATCATGAGTTCTGATGGGGTAAATAGATCCCGAAGGGGCTCCAAGCTGGCCATCCTCGACTCTGATCTTTGACTGGTATCGGTTGTGTATATCCGCCCATGTGACGGTCGGATATTCAATCAAAATCTGTTTAATTTACTGCGAAGCCGTTGAACTTCGAGTGTTTAGCCCTTGAGTGAAAGCTTGTACAGCCCAATCGTCAGTGACCGGTGGCAGGTCCATCCGTTCCATCTGAAAGCGAGATACAAATTCCCTGAGCATCTCATTATCCTTTTGCCTGACTTTGAACAGGTCTGATTTCCGCGTCTCCACTTTGATAGCGCCTGCATGTGCTTTTACGAAGGTATCTGCAAGCATAGCAAAAGAGCCGATGGAATTAGGGGGCAGGTTGTGATACCAAGTCATGGCCACCTTTGACAAGGTCTCTCCGAACTTTTTCAAAAGAACGCACTCGATCTCGTCGTCCTCTAAGTCATTTCCCTTTATGGCACATGTGTACGCAGTCACGTGCTCATTTGGATCAGTTGTCCCGTTGTATTTGGGAATTTCCGGCATACGAAATTTCTTCGGTATAGGTTTTAGAGCGGCGCTTGACGGGAAGGGTTTCTGCACAAACTTATTGGAATCCAAGCCTTTCAATATCGGGGGTGCTCCTGGGATTTGATCCACCCTCGAATTATATGTCTCCACCTTTTTGTCATTTGCCTCGATCTTCTTCTCGCCAGACTCAACCTGTCTGGTTAGTTCTTCGAGCATCTTCATGATCCCGGAGTTTGCCCTCAATCCACCTTCGTTCAGTTCTTCTACGATTGGTTCATTTTCAGGAATGGTTCCCCGAGAAGGGCCGACCTCAACCTTATTCGATATTTGGCTCCGATTTTGCAGTTGAGCAATGGCCGCTTGCTGGGCTTGCAACATGTTGAAGATCATTCTGAGGTTAATCCCGTCCCCTTCGTCGTTTTGGGGTCCCTGAGCTATTGATCCGCGTTCTCTACGAATACTGTTTGATGGATTAGTAGTTCGATCTACATCGACCGCCATTTGTGAATTAGCATCGACCGGAACTTCATGCCCTGGTGGTCAACTTCGTTATCGACGTACAGAGGCACATATTGTGAATGTGACATGGTTGTATTGTAACCTGAAATCAAAAATACTCTACAGAACAAGCGTAAAATAATTTGTGTGACAGAAAGTTGTATCAAACGCTCACTATTATCCTTAGCCCCACGGTGGGCTCCAAACTATTTACCCTTGGCTTCGGATAATAATTAAATTTATACGTGGTTTTAAGGACACGTGATTTGGTTTGATACGAATAAAGGATAAATAGAAATAAAGACTAAACTCAGTAAGTAAATTGAGAGAGAATGCAAACCACAAATCTAGAATAGCTTGACCTTGATAGAATTCTTTAAGATAGACAAATATGAAGCAAATAGACAAAGAAAATAATTAGAGCAGACTGTATTTTTGTATATTGATTGCTGTTTTTCTGATGCCCCTTTTTACAATCACCCCGCCCCTTTATATAGGGAGGGGAATGGTTCTTATACAAGGTAAAAATCTATCTACGAGGTAAAATATCCCTTGAATTACTGATTTTAACGTCTTTGCTGATTTCCTCGTAATTCCCGCTGAGATATTTACGTATCACGGGATTTCTGGTCCTTCCGTTACGCAAATCTGATTATTTTACCCTAAGACATCTTACCCTAATCGATCTCAATGGTTTTGTCTCGTGTATCATGGCTTCGAGTTCCGTTTCGATGACGTCCGGCATACCGAGCAGTAATCCCAATTGACACCAGCCGTATAAATTCGAACCCGATATTCTCTATGCAAGCGATCCGAGTTCGACCCCATACATTAACCAAATTGTGGACTAATATAATTGAATTAGAAACGTATACTTGTGCCTGTCTTTTTTTTTTTTTTTTTTTTTTTTTTTTTTTTTTTTNNNTTTTTTTTTTTTTTTTTTTTTTTTTTTTTTTTTTTTTTTGTATCTCCTCGAAGAGTATACTTAATAAATAAAATATGATAAGGTTTTATACTGTGTCGTAGGTATATCGGCTAGAAACATTTTGCGTGAGAGACGATTGTAGGTGGAAGTAACTAAAATGGTCACTTAGTATTTGTTTCTCTCTCGAAAGTAATTTTATCAAATTGTGCATGACATTATCTTATATAACATCCAGAATTGGACTATTTAATGACGTGCTGCTATACTAACTGTTCAGCTTCAAATGGTTTAACAGGTAAATACTGTCATAGAGTCATTGCATGGCAAGTCGCACGCAAATTTGCTGCAATACCATTACCACGTGTAGGCAAAGGTGCGAACAATTTTTACAAATTTGCTGCAATACCATTACCATAGTGTCAGAAAGGAAGCAGGAAAATAAGCAAATAAGCAAGATTGGAATTCTGGAAATTGAAAAACCATATGAAAAGCGAAAACAGAACCCGAAAAACACAACATAGAAATGTAAATTGAAAAGAAAATAAAGGAACAGGAAAATAAGGAATATGATGAAGGATATGCTGTTGGAATTGAAGGTTCTTGACTCCTAGTCTCAAGAGTCAAGTGACACACCTAATTCATAGGCATAAAATTAAGCAGCATCTCCAGCTTTTGCCAACTTTTTTCTGCATCTCTCACCTACAAATAAATTTCATGGAAAAGGCAACTGAAGGAATCTGATGAAAATATTCTCGAAAGGGACTGCTTTCCCAAAATGGAATGGTATATGATAAGAAAGTTACCCCATTTTCTGACACTAAAAGAAAAGAAGTAACCCCCTAATGCAAGAAGATATATATCCACATGAGGCCAAAGCATAAAACTAGCAGGATATGCCGATTTTCCTGGGGTTTACTCCGTCTCTTAAACTGAGAAGAGGATGCTCTATAAAGCTTCGGAAGGCGCTGCTGTTATGAACCAGAAACAGAAAAATGAGGGGAAAAAAGAGTTGGTGAAGGATAATCTTGAATAATAAGCGAAACAGTGATAGGGCTACTCTCTATTGGCATACAGTTATATATGAAGTGACTCCATTTCATACTATAAGGGGAAAAGGGCCATTATTACCCCTGTACTATGGTAAATAATACATCGTTTGTCCTCCGTTTCACTTTACGTCCAAAACCCACCTTATCATTATCAAACTTGATGAAAATACCCCTAACCCACTCCATATTTTCCATGTCAGCTGCCAAGTCAATTATTTACTCAATTAAAAGAAAATAAAAATATATCCGAATACACAAACTCCGGTGTGAAAAAGAAAAACTTATGGAATCACTAACTAAGAAGATCGAGACGCTGTCAAAAGCCATAGAAGTCGAAGCAAGAAAATGAAAAGTCCGCCGGAATCTGGACGGAGTTGGGTCGGAAACCTTCTCCAGCATCTTTCTTCTTCTCTTCTATCATTTTTCATGTGAAATACTCTCCCCAAGAACAAAAAAAAAGGATGAAAAAGGAGCTACGGTAGTATCCAGCCACTAGAATCCGACAAATCCACCGGAGGAGCTCCACATGACCCCATCCTAATCTTTTAAGTTGTATTTTTCTCATTTTTTTTCTTTTTTACAGATATACATCGACCTCCAAGATCTAAAAATTTTGTAGTCAAATTAAACCATGTTTCATGAATCTAAACTTACTGCTGGGTTTCACTAGGAGATAGGGACGCATTTGGTTCGGACTTTACAGAGAAGTTTAGAAAACGAAAAGTTAAGCAACAAGAATATGAAATTCTTGCTTGTTTCCTACTGAAATCGAGTGAAAAGAAATATAAAAACTGGAGCTTGAAATGGGAAGAATAACACTGATGTTATATATTTGGAAAAAAAATCACCATTGAAGGATTTGTAAGAATGCTTAGGAACATAAAATGGGTATTCTAATTTGCTGAAGTTTAAGCAAAGTGTTAGCAGGAATTTGTTGAGAATATTAATGTTGTGAAGTTATGATTGCAACTTGAGTAGTTTGATGAAAAACTTGCCCTAATTTGAATTGAAAAATTTGAAGCAAAGATGAAGAACTCATGGAAGAAGAAGAAGTAGGAAGCCCGGAGGGGGTGGGATCTGGGGGATATGTTTTAATTTTTTTTTTAATTGAGTAAATAAGTGACTTGGAAGCTGACACGAAAAAAATTGAGTGGGTGAGCTGCCACATTCGCCATCCATCAAGGTTAGGGGCGTTTCCATCAAGTTTGTTAACGGTAGGGGTGATTTTGGACGTAAAGTGAAATGAAGGACTAACGTGTACTATTTACAATAGTACAGGGGTAGTAATGACCTTTTTCCCTAATATTATTTAGCTGGCACGCCAAAGGAGAGCTGCCCTGTTACTGTCTCTGCTTAATCCTAGCGCCAATCTCTGCGCTTAATATTATGATGCAAAAGGTATTGTTGTATATACACTTGGTATACGTTGGTATTTCACCTTCCTTTTGTGGCAAGAATTGATGTAGAAACCAATTGTGTACCAATTCAGCACAGTCTCTTCTAGAATTATCCGTTTTCTTTATCAGTGTTCCCGTAAATCATACGTTAACTGGATTCTATATTCAGGTGCCACTGTCAAAGTCAACAATGTTCAAACCTCAAAACCAACGATAGAGACCTCCTCTCGTCTGTCCTCCAAAACCCAAAATTGAGGTAGAAATCAAGAAGTTGCATGAGAGAGATCTAAAGAACAAGCATTCCAACAAGCAAATTTAAGTTCAAAATCAAACATATAAGTTCAAGCTATATTTAATTAAGTACGAATCATGGTTCAAGGAGTACGAACTTAAGCCATGTATTCCTGCTACCTGAATTCAAGATCATAGTCTGTGAACATGAACTCAAGATCAAGCTATCAAAATCCTTGACTCATCCTCGATGTTATAATCCAAGATCAAGCATTTCAGCACTTGAATTAAAGGCCAAACATAATTTAAGTGATTCCTTACCGGTCTCTTGTCAATTCATACTGATACTAGTTCATATATAATGATAATAACGAAACAGGATGGTCTACTCCTCCTTCTGTTAATAAAAAGATTATCATTTAGAAGAATAAGTGTAAGGTGTTCTTCTGAGTAGACCTATTAACGGTTCATTCACTTTTCCGTAGGATACTTATATTATAATATCCAAAACAATTTAGATCATATGGAAGAAGAGACCTTTTTCTAAGAATAATATGATAATTGATTGAATTGAAAAGACTCATCAATCATAGTATATCATTGGATGGCAAATAAGAGTTAAACGCATGAATTAACGGTCTCACATCTATTGTTTGTTGAATACCATCACTCATCTTCTTGATAATTTTGAATAGTTATAAGGCTCTCTACAAGCCATTATTATTTCTCATATCATATTTACGGGATTTATAACCACAACTCAACTCAAGCGAATCACTCTGATAATGCTTAACAAAACCTAATTGAATATTATATTAAACTATACTTCTTCTATTCCATTTTACGTGAAAACTTTCTAATTCATTTCAGAAATAATGATGCATTAATTTTTTATTTGAAAATAATTTAATTTTAAAATTTTATATTACACTTAATAACGTGCTTTTACAGCGCACAAAAATAACATGGCACTGCACGTTTAAGATACCATATTCTAACAGTATTCATTTCATTCTTAAACTTTGTGCCTAGTAAAACATCGATACATAAAATGACATGAAAGGAGTATTATCTTCGATGATCGAGTATGAGCCTATTTTTAAGTATTATATTCTGCACTTGTCGCTAGATAGATATCTCTCTTGGTAGGACAACATAAATATACTTGCTCCTATTTTTCTTAGGCGGACGCAATGTAGTTCCAACAGATTTAATTGAACCCATTTTGAAATAGTACTATGAATTTAGCAGTTATCGAGAACATAATATGAACTCTCATCAGAGTTAAACGTGGATCCATCTCTGTTTTTCGTTGTTTTCCTTAAATACGTAACAAATAAAGTACGATAATGTCGTACAATTGTGACAGGTATATCCGGCGGAAGATGTTGTGTGAGAGACTTGGTGATTGAAAAAATTAAGATGGTAAATAATTGTGTTAGGTGTGCGAAAAGAGTCTTACATTGGTAGGTGAAAAGATTGGGAGTCTACATATAAGGTGTCGGGATCTCTTAATGGTGTGAGGCCTTTTGGGGAAAGCCGTCCGGACTTAGCCCAAAACGGACAATAATGCTCTAACAATGTGAGTGGCACACAGTGAGTCTCGAAAATCGTGGTACTGGGCCACGTGACACTTAGTTCGACCGGGAGACCGGTGAATCGTGGTACTGTGCCACGTGGAACTTAGTTCGAGGGGGTGATTGTTGGTTGTGCGAATAAAGTCCCACATTGGTAGCTGAAAAAATTAGGAGTCTACATATAAGGTGTAGGGATCTCTTAATGGTGTGAGACCTTTTGGGGAAAACCGTACGGGCTTGGCCAAAGCGGACAATATCAGACCATGTTAAGAGTATATTTGGACCGGTTTAGCCCAACAAATTGTTTGTCTAGAGATGAAATTTTCGTATATATTAGTATCAATTTAAGTGCACATTCTTATAGAACATCCAGACTTAGGAGTATTCAATGAATTGCTGCTGCAATTGTTCAGGTTCAAATGTCTTATAAAGAAGTAATTAAAGACTGTGTTCGCATTGCGAGTCGCACGCAAGCTGTCGTATAGTGTGTCATCATAATTCATATGTGCAAACAATTTGAAACTGAGCATAGATAGCGATCAGCACTCAGCAGTTGGGTTTAACGAGATATGTAAACAGGCACAAATGAGGACACTTGAGCAACACTAATAAGAGACCACTCAAAAGCGATATCGAATTGAACTTTTATCATGTCCAAGACAATCAAAGGAGCGATCTTAATTTCGTGGCATCTGAAAGATTTGGATCTCAAAATTAGTATACGAGCATAAGCAAAACTGGCATTTTAAAAAAGAAAAAAAAAGAAAAAAAAAAGGAACTGGCATTCAGGAAATCGAAAAGCCACATAATTTATAAGAAGAAAAAAGCAAAAACGAGCCCCATACAGAAATGTAGATCGAAAAGGAGAAGAAGAAAATGAGGAATATGAGGAGGATATGTTGTTTGAAGGTCGTCCTTGCCTCCTTAGTCACAACTCCATATAGGCATAAAATCATGCAGCATATATCTCTTTTCAGCAACATTTTTCTGCAATATCTGTCACCTACAAATGCATGGGCAATGCAACTGGGGAATCTGACAAAAAGCAATAACACCCCCTAATGAAAGAAGATGTTGTGAGGCCATAGCATAAAAATCACAGGATATGCCAATTCTCTAGTGGTTTGTTCTCTCTTAGCCTGAGAAGGAATACTCTATAAAATGAGCAAGGGCTCTGTAGTAGAAGCAGAAAAATTAGAAAGAAGACGTTATTGAATGATAATACTCCATAATCTAAGGGAAATAATGATAGGGCTACTCTCTTTTGATATGGAGTTAATTATGTATTGTGACTCTACTTGATATTATAATTCATAACATATTTCAGCTGACATGCCAAAGGAGAGCTGCCCTGTTATTGTCTCTGCTTAATCCAAACACGCACCTCCGCACATGCAAAAGGTATTGCTATACTACTTTTCTTAAACGTCTAAATCGTTTTCTCAATGGTTACTTTTGCGGCAAGAACTGATGTAGGAACCAATTAGTTACCACATTAGCTCACTCTCTTCTACAGTACTACTTGAATGTTCCATTTGGCATAGCGGACTTCTCATTAATTCATTGCGGATACAATATAACGTACTTAGTCACGTTTCAATTAAATTCATTTTTTTTTTGCGCAATACATAAATATATATTGCCAGACATCTATGTAATAGTTATTTTCTATAACAACATTTCACCGTGACATACAAGTTTTTTAATCGATTTGTTAATTAAGTTATATTTTACCTCTTATATGACAATCTTTTATCTATAACAACAATAACTATCATTATAACGAGAGACTCTTTGTAATTAAGCCTCCCATTATCTAGTGAAAATAAATTCAACATATGATAGGCAATTAACAATACTCTTGTATAAGCATGAAAAGATGTCAAGACCTCCACCAATCTCCATTTTGTAGGAAGAGTAGAATCAATCTACGGATGACAACCCACTTAATATTAATAGAAAAAACATAGAACTACTCGAGGATATTAGGAGTGTGTTATCAATCATAGCTCTATAAATATATATCGAGTTTGATGCAATATTTTCCCTATTGAAACTTTCACTGTGATGATAGTATTACCCAAGTCATGGTAGTGGAAGAACAAGAGACAATGGAGGCAGAAGACGACAATAGCAGTGCTGACGAAGATTCTCAGTTTATACTTGGGATGAAATAGAATATTTAACTATTAACATCGTAGATTGACTTGAAGGGAAGAATGCCCTTTTGCTGAAAGTTATGAACGAAAATCTTCGACAATTCGAGCATTATATCACCATTAAATGACTAGAATTTAAAAAATAAATTACAATTATAAAAAAAAAAAAGCATTATCAAACTTGAAATTTAATTAAATTGCCAAGTAGTTTAAACATATGTACCTTAAAGTTTAAATCTTTATACATACAACTAGTTATGGATTTATGACTGATGTATAGCTTTTCAAAAAAAAATCATAATTAACTATGAATATCTTTTGAGATGTTAAATGTAAATAATTCTTTATCTTTTATTCCATTAATGTTTTGGAAAACATTAATTTTTGGGTAATTTTTGTCTATAACAGCCAAATAAGATCTAAATATCAAAATGTTTTATAGGTGTATAACAGCCCATCGCTGTAACATGCAAAATAAAATTAAACCAAACAAGGTTGTTATAAAGAGATTTGACAATATGTAAAAATCACTCAATTTTCAATAAAAATCAATAGCATGTTTGGCCAAACTTCTAAAATATAATCAGCTTATTTTAAAAAGTATTTTTTGAAAAATACTTTTCAAAAAGTGCTAATTTGGTGAGAAGTTATTTGTGTTTGGCTAATCAACTTGAAAATTTTTTTTGAGCAGCAATTAGTATTTGACCAAATTTTTAAAAACTAATCTTAAGTGTATTTTTTTTTTCCAAAAGTACTTTTCAATAAAGTAATTTAGGAAGAAGCTAATTTTTTCTATCTTCTCAAAGTTTATGCTTCTACTCAAGAATCTTTTTCTTCTCCTAGAAGTTAAAAAAAGTGCTTTTTTTCTTTTTGAAAAAAAATACTTTTTGACTTGGCCAAACAAGACTATTAGTTTGGAAGAAAATCGTTGTCATTTCAAGTGTTATATCACCACTAGTTGTACATACAATGATAGAAATCAATTTTGTCAAACTTGAAAATATTAAATTGTCAAATACTTTTAAAATATGTACCTTAAAGTTAAACATTGTATGTACAACTATTATGGATTTATTAATATTGTAGAATTTTTTAAAAATTTTAATTAATAAAATATGAATATCTTTTGACGTTTCAAATATTAAATGATCTATATTATATAACATTAAAAATTTGGAAAAAATGATTTTTGGTTAATATTTTACTATAATAGCCAAGTAAGATCTAAATATCAAATATTGTTATGTGTGTGTAATAGTCAATCGCTATATTACGCAAAAAAAAAAAAAAAGAAGAAGAAGACAAATTAGGTTATTATAATGAGGTTTGGGAATATGCAAAATCATTAAAATTTCAACACATACTACGGGCATGTTTGGAAAGCCACCCTGTAATTGGATTTGGGTGTAATTGGGTGTAAATTATACACTTTTGGCATGTTTGTATGACCAAGTAATTACTTGCTCAGTATAAAATTCGGTGAAATTGAGAGGGTGTAATTACACTCTGTAATTCTTAAGGGGAAGCTAAGAATTGATGGTAATTGCATTGCGTAATTACCATATTATTTTTTGAATCTCTTTTCTTTTCATTTTATTAACTTTTTATTTCTTTTTAATTTATTTTTTTAACTTTTAAATTATTATTTTTCAAATATTTTTTTTTACATTATTTATTTTTTATTTCCTTATTTCTCATTCCCAACCTTTACTTCACGTGTTTCTACATAATTTCTCATATTTTATTTCTTTCTTCACTATTTTTCATTATTTTTTATTACACTTAGCTATGTTATATAAATCAAAATTTTCTAAACAATTATACCTCGTCATCTTAGAAGAATAAGTCATCCACAAACTTGACATATAATGAGTGATGTTATTAAAGTTGAACTTTGTTATTGAATGAGGTTATATGCAAACTGAACTATGTTAAAAATGATAGATTATGTCACGACCCAAAATTTTCACCTTCGGGACCGTGATGGCGTCTAATATTTCACTTGCTAGGCAAGCCAATGTTAGAATAATTTAAACCATTTTTAACAATTCCTTTTAGTTAAATAAAAGAAACCAACAACCGAAATAATATCTGAAATTAAATGTGCAAACCAAAAGAAATAATACGATGTCTAAATATCATCCCAGAACTGGAGTCACAAGTACACGAGCTTTTAGAATAATACAAATAATGGGTCTGAATAAAAATAAAGTTGTCTGAAAGAAAGTACACAACTAAAATAAAGTAGAAGGGGACTTCAGAACTGTTAACGCCGTGCAGCTACACCTCAAGTCTCCACTGATAGCTGAATCCGAGCAAAATCTACAGTATGTCGCTGGGACCAACTCCGGTATCTGCACAAGAAGTGCAGAGTGTAGTATGAGTATAACCGACCCCATGTACTCTATAAGTGCCAAGTCTAACCTCGACGAAGTAATGATGAGGCTAAGGCAGGTCGCTTACATTAACCTGTATGCAATAACGATAATAATAACAGGAATAAAGGTAAGACATGCAAATCATATCAATAATTGAAATTATTTCAACAGTCACAACCAATTATTTCTTTTCTCATTTTGTTGCGGCATGCAAATCCGTTCCAATAATATAATCCTTCAATAAATTTCGGTTGCGGCGTGCAACCCGCTCCAAAACTATAAACTTAAAATATAATCCGTTGCGGCGTGCAACCCGATCTCCCAATATATTCATTTTAATTTTAGTTGCAGCGTGCAACCCGCTCCAAACAATATAACTTAACAACTCTTTAATGTAATAAAAATACTCCAATAATTACCACATTCAATAAGAAATTATCAAGCAACAAAACATACAATAATTATAATTAATTTAGGAAACAAGTAATGAGAAGTAGTATTGTGAAAATCAGGGAGAAAATAGGCAATTTTAATATTTAATCAGCAATTAAGTCAAATAAGCATGTAACAATTATAGCATGAATTCAAGACTTAATATTTGGCAAGGAATATGATAGAAACAATTAGTATACTAATTAACTCATGATAAAGAAAATAATTTATGATTTTCCAGATAAATATGCAAACAATAAACTTGACGACATATAGGCACTCGTCACCTTGCCTATACCTCGTTACACATGAAGATCACGTAACAAATAATTTCAGGAATCTATTCCCTCAAGTCAAGGTTAACCACGACACTTACCTCGCTTTTCAACCAAATTCAAGACTCCAATAAACCTTTGCCGCATGAATTGGTGTCCGAGAGCTTCAAATCTAGTCGCAAACAATCCAATATACTCAACACGAATCGTAGGAATTAATTCCATATGAAATTACTAATTTTTCGAATTAAAATTCGAAATTCATCTCAAAAAAATCAAAAGTGGGGCCCATGTCTCAAATCTCTAAAAAAAACTCACGAAATCCGAACACCCGTTCCAAGACGAGTCCAACCATACAAAAATTATCAAATTCTGATGTCAAATGGACCTTCAAATCCTATTTTTTTTTCGTTTTTGGAAAGTTTTACAAAAATTCCAATTTCTTCTATATAAATCCGAAATAAACGATAAATATAGACATGGATTTACGAAATATAATCACTTTCGGATATAGAACATTTACCTAAGTCGAAGTCGTGAAAATCCCCTTCAAATCGCCCAAAAATCGAGGTTTTAAAACTCAAACAAAAATGGCGAAATGACTGATTTTTTATCCTTTATGTTTCTGTCAATTTTCGCTTCTGCGATGAAATGGCCGCATCTGCGGCGTCGCTTTTGCGACTGAAAATGCCGCATCTGCGGAGAAGCGCTGGCCAGTTGAAGCCTCGCATCTGCGGAGGCATTTTCGCTTCTGCAATGCCAAATGCACATCTGCGCTGCCTTGCGCTTCTGCGAACACAATGTCTGCTTCTGCGAACTCGTAGAAGCATCCAGTTTTTCCGCTTCTGCGGCTTCTTGCCCAGCTCCTCTACTTCCGCTTATACGATGGACTTCACGCTTCTGTGGAGCCACTTCTGGGCCAAGGCTTCGCAGAAGCGAACACACCAAAAGCCGCAAATTATAGAATTTGCTTATGTTCGAAATTTAACCCGATTTCGATTCGAATCACAATCAGGGTACTCGGGACCCCGTCCAAATATACCAACAAGTCCCGTAACATAATACGGAATTACTCGGGGTCTTAAATCACATCAAACAACGTTGAAATTACAATTCACACCTCGATTCGAACTTTTGAGTTTCAAACTTTTCAATTTACAAAACTCGTGCCGAAACGTATTAAACGAATCCGAAATGACTTAAAATTTGGCGCACTAGTCATAAATGACATAAAGGAGCTATTTCAATTTCCATAATCGGGTTCCGACCCCTATATCAATAAAGTCAAATCTGCGATCAAACTTTGAAAATCTTTAGCCTTTAAAATTTCTAGTTTTTGTTAAATGACGATAATTCGAGATAAGGACCTCCGAATTCGATTCCGGGCATACGCCCAAGTCTCAAATCACGATACGGACCTACTGGAACTATCAAAATACTGATCCGGATCTATTTGCTCAAAATGTTGACCGAAGTCAATTCAAAAGAGTTTTGAAGCTCCATTTCACATTTTAATCAATTTTTCACATAAAAACTTTCCGGAAAAATTTACGGACTACGCATGCAAGTCTAGGAATGATGAATGGTGCTATTTGAGGTCTCAGAACATAGAAATAAATATTAAATTTAAAGATGACATATTGGGTCATCACATTCTCCACCTCTAAAACAAACGTTCGTCCTCGAACAGAATTAGAAAATCACCCGTGCTGGTGAAAAGGTGTAGATATCTACTCCGCATGTCCGACTGGACTCCCAGTAGCTGCCTCAATCGACCGACCTCTCCATTGCACCCGAACTGAAGGATAACTCTTAGACCTCAAATGTCGGACCTGCCGAGCTAGAATAGCTACCTCCTCATCTTCATAAGTCAATCATTATCCAATTGGACTGAGCTGACATCTAACACATATGACAGGTTACCATGATATTTTCGGAGCATAGACACATGGATCACTGGATGAACTGCTGACAAACTAGGTGGTAGTGCAAGCCTGTAGCTAGTACACCCACCCTTTCAAAAATTTCAAAGGGTCCGATATACCTAGGGCTCAACCTGCCCTTCTTTCCGAACCTCATTACACCCTTCATAGGTGAAATCCGGAGCAATACTCTTTCTCCAACCATGAATGCAACATCACAAACTTTACAGTCAACATAACTCTTTTGCCTAGACTAGGCTGTGCGAAGTCAATCCTGGATAATCTTGACCTTATCCAAGGCATCTTGTATCAAATCGGTACCCAACAACCGAGCCCCTCCCAGTTCAAACTAGCCAACTAGCGAACGACATTGCCTCCCGTATAATACTTTATATGAAGCCATCTGAATGCTCGACTGGTAGCTTTTATTATAGGCAAACTCCGCAAGTGGCAAGAACTGATCCCAAGAACCTCCAAAGTCTATAACACAAGCACAAAGCATATCTTCCAATATCTGAATAGTGCGATCTAACTGTCCGTCTATCCGTGGATGAAATATTGTACTCAACTCAACCTGCGTGCCTAACTCACGTTGTACATCCTCCCAGAAGTGCGAGATGAACTGCCTACCTCGATCTGAAATAATCGACGCGGGCACACCGTGCAGGCGGACAATCTCATGGAAGTAAATCTCCGCTAACCGCTCTGAAAAATAGGTAACTACTACTGGAATGAAATGTGCTGACTTGGTCAACCTATCCATAACGACCCATACTGCATCGAACTTCCTCTGAGTCCGCGGGAGTCCAACAACAAAATCCATAGTGATACACTCCCACTTCCATTGAGAAATTTCTAACTTCTAAAGCAACCCCCCAGGTCTCTGATGCTTGTACTTGAATTGCTCACAATTTAGATACTGAGCTACATATGCAACTATATCCTTTTTCATTCTCCTCCACCAATAATATTGTCGCAAATCTTAATACATTTTGGCGGCACCCGGATGAATAGAGTACCGGAAACGGTGGGCCTCTTGAAGAGTTAATTCACAAAGCCCATCCACACTAGGCACACAAATACGACCCTGCATCCGCAGAACTCCATCTTCCCCCACAGCAACCTGCTTGGCACCACCATGCCGCACCATGTCCTTAAGGACAAGGAAATGAGGATCATCATACTGTCGCTCTCTAATGCGCTCATACAAAAAAGACAGAGCGACTATGCAAGCTAGAATCCGACTAGACTCTGAAACATCTAACCTCACGAACTGATTGGCCAAAGTCTGAACATCTGCAGCTAACAGCCTCTCACCAACCAGAATATACGCAAGGTTGCTCATACTCATAGCCTTTCTACTCAAAGCATCAGCCACCATATTGTCCTTCCGGGTTGATACAAAATGGTGATATCATAGTCTTTCAACAGCTCTAACCATCTTCTCTGCCTCAAATTGAGATCTTTTTGTTTGAACAGATACTGTAGACTACGATGATCAATGAATACCTCACACGAGGCGCCGTAAAGGTAGTGCCTCCAAATCTTCAACGCATGTACAATGGCTTCCAATTCTAAGTCATGAATTGGATAATTCTTTTTATGAACATTCAATTGCCTCGAGCATATGCAATCACCCTGCCATCTTGCATTAATACTGCACCAAGCCAAATGTGAGATGCATCACAATACACCGTATAAGATCCTGAACCTGTGGGCAATACCAACACTGGCGCCATATTCAAAGCAGTCTTGAGCTTTTGAAAGCTCAACTCACACTCGTCTGACCATCTGAATGGGGCACCCTTCTGGGTCAATTTGGTCAATGGGGATGCTATGGATGAAAACCCCTGCACGAACCGGCGATAATAACCTTCCAAGCCCAGGAAACTCCGGATCTCTATAGCTGAAGTAGGTCTAGGCCAATTCTGAACGACCTCAATCTTCGTAGGATCCACTTTTATGCCTTTTGCCGACACAACATGCCCCCAAAAGGCAACTGAGTCTAACCAAAATTCACATTTTGAAACTTTTGCATATAATTGATTATTTTTCAAAGTCTGAAGCACAATCCGAAGATGCTGCTCATGCTCCTCTCGACTGCTGGAGTAAATCAAGATATCATCAATGGATACCACCACAAACGAATCCCAGTAAGTCTTAAATATCTGGTTCATCAAATCCATAAATTCTCCTAGGGCATTTGTCAGCCCAAATGACATCACTAGGAGTTTGTAATGCCCATACCAAGTCCGAAAAGTTGTCTTAGGGACATCAGATGCCCTAATCTTCAATTGATGGTAACCAGACCTCAGGTCAATCTTTGAAAACACCTTGGCACCCTGAAGCTGATTGAATAAGTTATCAATTCTTGGCAACGGATACTTGTTCTTAATAGTGACCTTGTTCAACTGCCGATAATCTGTACACATTCTCATCGACCCATCTTTTTTCTTCATGAATAACACGGGCGCACCACAGGGCAAGACACTAGGTCTAATGAAGCCCTTATCAAGCAATTCTTGTAATTATCCTTTAATTTCCTTCAACTCCGGCTGGGCCATACGGTATGGTGGAATAGAAATGGGCTGGTTGCCCAGAGCCAAATCAATACAGAAGTCAATATCTCTATCGGGTGGCATCCCCGAAAAATTTGCAGGAAATACATCTGGAAACTCACGGACAACTGGAACTGCATCCATAGAAGGAATATCTGCACTAAAATCGCGAATATGAGCCAAATAAGCTAAACAGCTCTTCTCGACCATACGTCGAGCCTTCACATAAGAGATAACTCTGCTGGTGGAATGGCCAAGAGTCACTTTCCACTCTATTCGAGGTAACCCCCGGCGTAGCTAAGGTCGCCGTTTTGGCGTAACAGTCCAATACCGCATGATAGGGTGACAACCAATCCAAACCCAATATGACATCAAAATCCACCATATCATGAAGTAGAAGATCCAAGCTAGTTCAAGACTTCCAATAGTAACCACACATGAATAATAGACATGATCTACCACAACGGAATCTCCCACCGGTGTGGATACACACATAGAAGCACTCAAAGAATCATGAGGCACAACCAAATATGAAGTAAAGTATGAGGACTCACATGAATAAGTAGATCCTGGATCAAATAGAACTGAAACATCTCTATGGCAAACTGGGACAATACCTGTGATCACGGCATTGGATAACTCAGCCTCAAGCCTAGCTGGAAAAGCATAAAATCGAGGATAGGCTCCACCACACTGAACTATATCTTTGGGACGGCCTCTAACTGGCTGGCCTCCACCTCTAACTATTTGACCTCTACCTCTAGCTGTCTGACCCCTGCCCCTAGCTGGCTGGGCGGGCGATGGACCAACCGGTGCCGGTATGATGGCACGAAATCCTATTGAGATCTGTTGCTCGACAACCGAGGGCAATACCTTATGATGTGACCAATGTTCCCACGCTCCTAACACCCATCCTGTTGCCGTGGATGCTGAAGCTGAAGCTGACCCGAATGGGCCGGATAACCACTATAGTGACTCTAGAGCGGCGGTGCACTGATAGGAGCTGAATGTGCACTAAATGCTGGCTGCCCAGAGTAAGGCATAATAGGACTATGACTCCCTGAAGCACCGTGAGATACTTGAAGTGCTGAATAAAATAGCCTGGGAGGATGTCCTCTACCATATGTAACCCTGCCTCCAAATGAGGCACCTCTGAAATTTTGCGGAATGACGGGGCCTCTTATCTGACACTGGCCCTCTCTCCTGAGCACGAACTAACTCGATCCGCCTCACAATATTCACATTTGTCTAGAATGAAATATCACTCCCTGTCTCCTTGGCCATCTGAAGCCTGATAGTATAAGTGAGTCCATTGATGAATCTCCTCACTCTCTCCTTTTCAGTTGGAAGCAAGATGATGCATGTCTTGCTAAGTCCACAAATCGAGTCTTATACTGGGACAGTCATACTTCCCTACTGGAGTGCGGTATTCCTCTCTCAATGTAATAGGAACAAACTTCTCCAGAAGTAGTTGTGAGAACTACTTCCAGGTAAGTGCAGGTGAATCCGCTAGTCTAGCAAGTTTGTAATCCCTCCACCACCTTCTGGCAGAACTAGTCATCTGAAACATAGCAAAATCGACTTCGTTGCTTTCAACTATTCCCATGTCCTGCAGCACCTCATGGCAGCGGTCAAGATAATCATGTGGGTCCTCAGAAGGTGCACCACTGAAGTGAACTGGAAAGAGCTTAATAAACTTATCCAATCTCAATAAGGCCTCAGAAGACATGTTGGTCCTATCACCAGCCTGTGCCACAATAACTGGCTGAACTACCCCAATTGGCGGGACTGCTGGAGCTTGATTTTGGGGATCCATCTGCCCCGGAGCAGGAGTAGTGGGATGTTCTCCTCCCCCAGCCTGTGAGACGGTTAGTGCACTAGAAATGTACCATTTTGGGCCACGCCCTCCATAAGACTCACCAAACTGACTAGAGCATCCTGAAGCACTGGAGTAGCTATAAATCCTTCTGGGACCTGAACTGGTCCAATAGGCACAGTGTGAGCTGGAACCTCCTCCTAAAGATCCACCTGAGGCTCCATTACGGGTGCTGCTACTCAAGCCTTAGCTTAAGCTCTGCCTCTACCTCTGCCTCGGTCTCTACCCTGGGTCATAGTTGCCGCCGGGGGCTCTTGTCCTTGTCCGTCGGTAGATGTATTGCATGTTTTCGCCATCTACAAGAGAATTAGAATAGAACGGATCAATCATCGATGATAGAATAAAATCGCACGCCAGAATAAGAAAGAAATGATATTGTTCCTAAATTTCATAGCTTCTGGAAGATAAGTACAGACGTCTCCGTACCGATCCTTCAGACTCTACTAAGCTTGCTCGTGACTCGTGAGAACTAAGTAACCTAGTGCTCTGATGCCAACTTGTCACGACCCGAAATTCCCACCTTCGGGACCGTGATGGCGCCTAACATTTCAATTGCTAGGCAAAGCAACGTTAGAATAATTTAAACCATTTTTAATAGTTCCTTTTAATTAAATAGTAAGGAAACCAACAACCGAAATAATATCTAAAATTAAATGTGCAAACTAAAAAAAATAATACAATGTCTAAATACCATCCCAGAACTGGAGTCACAAGTGCACGAGCTTCTAGAATAATACAAACAAGGGTCTGAATAAAATAAAGCTTTCTGAAACAAAGCACACAGCTAAAATAAAGTAGAAGGGTACTTCAGAGCTACAAACGTCGTAAAGCTATACCTCAAGTCTCCACTGATAGCTGAATCCGAGCAAAATCTGCAGTACGCCGCTGGGGCCAACTCCAGTATCTGCACAAGAAATGCAGAGTGTAGTATGAGCAAAACCGACCTCATTTACTTTGTAAGTGCCGAGCCTAATCTCGACGAAGTAGTGACGAGGCTAAGGCAGGTCGCTTACATTAACCTGTACGCAATAATGATAATAATAATAGGAATAAAGGTAAGATAGGTAAATCATATCAATAATTAAAATTATTTTAATAGTCATAACCAATTATTTCTTTTCTCATTCTGTTGCGGTGTGCAATCCGTTCCAACAACAATTAACTTGACGATGTGTAGGCACTCATCACCTTGCCTACACATCGTTACACATGAAATTCACGTAACAAATAATTCCAGGGTTCTATTCCCTCAAGTCAAGGTTAACCACAACACTTACCTCGCTTCACAACCAAATTCAAGATTCCAATAAACTTTTGCCTCGCTAATTGGTATCCGAGAGCTTCAAGTCTAGTCAAAAACAATCCAATATACTCAACACGAATCGTAGGAATTAATTCCATATGAAATTACTAATTTTTCGAATTAAAATCCAAAATTCATCTCAAAAAAAAAAATCAATAGTGGGGCCCACGTCTCGAATCTCGTAAAAACTCAAGAAATTCGAACACCCGTTCCAAGACGAGTCCAACCATATAAAAATTATAAAATTCCGATGTCAAATGGACCTTCAAATCCTAAATTTTCGTTTTTGAAAAGTTTTACAAAAATTCCAATTTCTTCCATCTAAATCCAAAATAAACGATGAATATAGACATGGATTTACGAAATATAATCACTTTCGGATATAGAACACTTACCCAAGTCAAAGTCATGAAAATCCCCTTCAAATCGCCCCAAACTGAGGTTCTAAAACTCAAACAAAAATGGCGAAATGACTGATTTTCGATCCTTTATGTTTCTGTCAATTTTCGCTTCTACGACGAAATGTCGCATCTGCGGCGTCGCTTTTGCGACTGAAAATGCCGCTTCTGCAAAGAAGCGTTGACCAGCGGAAGCCTCGCATCTGCGGAGGCATTTTCGCTTCTGCGATGCCAAATGCGCATATGCGCTGCCTTCCACTTTTGCGAACGCAATGTCCACTTCTGCTGACTCGCAGAAGCGTCTAGTTTTTCCGCTTTTGCGGCTTCTTGCCCGGCTCCTCTGCTTCCGCTTTTGTGATGGACTTCACGCTTTTGCGGCTAAGGCTTCGCAGACGCGTACACACCAGAAGCACCAAATTCCAGAATTTGCTTAAGTCTAAGATTTGACCCGATTTCAATCCGAATCACACTCGGGGTACTCGGGACCCCATCCGAATATACCAACAAGTCCCATAACATAATAAGGGCCTACTCGAGGTCTCAAATCACGTCAAACAACGTTGAAATTACAATTCACACCTCGATTTGAACTTTTGAGTTTCAAACTTTTACATTTACAAAACTCATGTCGAGACGTATTAAACGAATCCGGAATGACTTCAAATTTGGTGAACAAGTCACAAAATGACAAAACGGAGCTATTCCAATTTCTAGAATCGGGTTCTGACCCCGATATCAATAAAGTCATATCCGCGGTCAAACTTTGGAAATCTTCAGCCTTTAAGTTTCTAATTTTCGTTAAATGGCGATATTTAAGCTAGGGACCTCCGAATTCGATTTTGGGCATACACCCAAGTCACAAATCACGATACGAATCTATCGGAACTGTCAAAATACTGACTCGGGTCTGTTTTCTTAAAATGTTGATCGAAGTCAACTCAAAAGAGTTTTGAAGCTCCATTTCACATTTTAATCAATTTACGGAATATTCACATAAGTCGAAGAATGCTGAAAGGTGCTATTTGAGGTCTCAAAACATAGAAATAAATAAAATTTAAAGATGACGTATTGGGTCATCACAGATTACTTTTTAATATTAAAATAATATTCTCATTTTCCAATCTTTCTTTTTTGTGATTCCATGTAGTTGCTCATATCTTTTATTCTTTGATTTTCTTCATTTAGCATAATTGTGCTATTATTCTTGTTTTGAAACTACTCCTCCTAATATTAGAAATAATAAATTATTAATAAACTTAGCATATAATGAGTGATATCATTAAAGTAGAATCTCGTTGTTAAATGAGGTTACGCTACTAAAAATCCTAGAATTAGCTACAAACTTCATCAATAATCTGACGCTAAATTGCTCATAGCTAACAGAATTTTTTCGGGACCGTGATGCGGCCTAACATTTCACTCGCTAGGCAAGCCAATGTTAGAGTAAATCTTTTGCCATTGAAAACATTCCAAGTAATTAAACCCATTTGAACAGAAATAAAGCTGAAATGATGTGCGAATAGCTATAACAACCAAAAATATGTAAGTACAATCCCGGATCTAGAGTCACAAGTGCACGAGCTACTATAAGTTCTACAAATAGAATCTGAAATAAATACAACTATTTCGAATGAAATAAACATTAACTAAGGAAGATGAAGGAGACTTCAAGGTCCGCAGATGCCAGCAGATCTACCTTGAGTCTCCAAATATGCCAATCCGAGCTGATGCACCTCACGTACAGCTGGGACCAGCACCAAAATCTGCACAAGAAGTGCAGAGTATAGTATGAGTACAACCGACTCAATATACTCCGTAGTGTCGAGCCTAACCTCGACAAGGTAGTGATGAGGCTATGACAGGACATTCACGTAATTAACCATGTACAAACGAAGATAAACATGCAACATAACAACAAATTGAGATTAAATACGTATTATTGGGAAGGGACATGAGAAGGGAAACAAGATACGATAATTACAACAGGAATGACAACATAAGACAGTCAAATAAATCCTCAACCAAAGAAAACGGATAAACATATTGAATAAAAACGGCACGGCATCACACATCGTGCTTCAACTCTCAACCTCACCATAAAAATAATAATAATGGCACGGCATCACCCTTCGTGCATTTACTCTCAATCTTTCCATGAAACGATAAATACAGCACGACACCATCCTTCGTGCTTTAACACTCTTCCTCACTATGTATTAATCAATAATTGAAGCAATCATCGGCACGACATCACCCTTCATGATTTAACACTCTTCCTTACCATGTAGTAATGAATATAAAAATTGAGAGATAGATAATACAAGAATAGACCTTACGTCAAGAAGGGTTCCAAGATACCAAACCTCAATTTCCAAGAATACTCAACCATCACAATTAAATTTATAAATGCAGAAAGAACGATCAAATAAGGAATAAACTAATCTAAGCATGGATATCATAAGTAAAGAAGGCAATAAATTACAAGAAACAAGTCCCACCCACATGATTTAACCCAACAACAACGCATAAGTACTCGTGACCTCACATATATGTTGTACCCAAACATTTAAACACGTAGCGAATAGGCAAATAAGTTCTAATCCCTAAAGTCAAGGCTAACCATGACACTTACCTCGCTCCGCAATCGACTCAAAGTTCAACCACGGCCTTGCCTTTTGAACAAGCCTCCAAACCAACCACATCTAGCAAATTATTAACCAAACGATTCAAAATAAGCTTCAGGAACTAACCACGAATAAAAGAGGTTCAATTTAGGTTATTATTGAAAAAGTCAACAAAAGTCAACCCTGGGCCCGCTTAGTCAAAACCCAAAATTCGGACCAAAACCCTATTATCCATTCACCCCCGAGCTTGGTTTTGTTATTTGTTTTGAAATCCGACCTCAATTCGAGGTCTAAATTCCAATTTTACTTAAATCCCTAGTTCTGCCCAAATCCTCAATTTCCACCATAAAAATCCTAGGTTTAATGATGAAAACTTATGAAATGTAATGGGTAAATGAAAGAAAGTATATTAATGTCACTTACCAATGAACGAGGAAGAAAGGCTCTTGGGAAAATCGCCTCTAAGGTTTCAAGGGTTGAGAAGTTAAAAGAATGAGCATAATCCCGTGTATCTCAATTTTTACCCAGCAGCGGATGTAACAATTGCGATAAAGAGGTCGCAAATGCAAACTCCGCTCAAAAACCTAGTCATCGCAAATGCGATATTTTTGGTCGCAAATGCGAATCCCCAGCTCTCACAAATGCGGACCACCTCTTCGCAAATGCAAAGATTGCCAAGGACCATGCTGAGTCGCAAATGCGACTCTACCTTCGCAAAAGCAGAAATGACAAGTTCGCAAATGCGGACTTTTACCTCGCAAATGCAAGGATCCCCCAGCCTGCCCATGCTCGCAAATGTGAGCTAGATCTCGCTGATGTGCCGGAGAATTTCGGCATATTTTGATACTAATTGCTTAGATTTTAACTTGTTTTAAATGCAGTTTCCCTAGGTACTTATGTAATTTTAGTATTTTTGCAATGTATGAGGTGTAAGGACCTAAGAGCATGGAAAAGAGTTCAAAAAGCCAAAAAAGGACAAGAAAAGAGCAAAAAAGCATCGCAGATATGGATATGCTATCGCAAATACCACATGCGAGCCGCATACTTCACACCAAAATCGCCGATCAAGACAGACTTCTGGGCAAAGTTCAACGTCAAGAATGCGGTCTCATCTGCGATCGCATAACTTATCTGCGAGCCGCAGATTGCACACAGAGATCGCAGACCAAAACAGAATCTTGGGCGAAGTTCAATGTCAAAAATACGGTCGCTTCTGCGATCGCATAACGTGTTTTCGAGCCGCAGGAGCAACCGCAAACCAAGCATGAAGTCTACTGAAGGAAAAAAATGCGATGCAAGATGCGGTTGCATTTCTACAATCTGGACCGCAAACCATGAATGCGGTGAAGGCGAAACTAGGGTTACAATCTGCGATTGACATGTCAAAATTGCGGACCACATTTCTATTATGCGACAGAAATGCGGTCGCATATTCAACTTCAAGGCAGATTGGTCCGAATTTTATCTCGATTTTTGGGCCTCTATAAATAGGTCTAATAGGGTTTTGTGGGGGCTATCTTGTCAAACTTTGAAGCTAAAATACAAGGCTTGAATATTCCTTTCTTTTGGAAGCTTTTGGGGCAAGAATCTTTCACTTTGTAAGCTTTATGACAATTAATATTCTCTTATTTTCAGATTTTAGTATGAGTAGCTAGTTTTAAATACTAAGGTTGTGGACCCTAAATGGGTGTGATGTTATTGGGTGTTTAACATTGAATATATATTTAACGGTTGGTTGATATTTATTTACTTCTCATTCTTCAATTATTGTTGGTGGTTGCAAATATTAACAAGCGCCGTTAAATTCTATCTTTGCTTGGGAAAGTGGGGTAGAATTTGGTAGAATTAAATATCAAAGACTCAAGCCTTTAAACCTTGTTTAATAAAATCGCTTAGGATTAAGTGGGTTTTATTTGGCATAAATTGATTGTTCTTAATCACAACTCTTTTATATTTGGAAAAACCATAAAGAGGAAATACTACCTAACTATTGGAAAATATTGGGTAGTCACTTAGATATCATTTTCATATCAAAAAGAATCTTCCGTTAGAAATATATCATTTTGACATCGATAGCATTACACTTCATTAATGGAGACACAACCTTGGTTTCTTTAATCAAATTATTTACATTCTCAATATTTAAATTAGCCTTATTCTAAAACCAATCTCAATTCATACTCTTGTTCTGGTTAACTGGATAGAATTACGACTTTAGTTGAGTAACACGCTAGTCAAGTAACCTTTTCACACCTATTCCCTGTGGAATTCGACCCCAACCTTGTTGGATTATTATATTTGATATCGACCGCTTTATACTATTTATTAATGTGTAATTGAGCGTATCAAATTTTGGCGCCGTTGCCGGGGAATACGGTTTTGAAATTACTAATTAGTGTGTGCTTTACTGTACGTCTTATTCTACTCTATCACACTTTGCTTGTTTTGCTTGGTGTTGATAGGAAAACATGCCGGAATATGGTGAAGACGTGGAGGCAGAAATGGAAGGAATCCTTTTGCGGATATCGAGGAGTATATTGATGATACAAATGCTATTGTACCTCCTGCTATTGGTGCTGCAACTTTCAAGGTGGAACACGGTTTAATCCTTATGCTCAAAGCGGAGGGGTTTTTCAGGAATTCTACTGATGATGATCCAACAAAACATCTTAGAAACTTCTTGGGTGTATGTGCAATGCATAAGCAGAATAATGTCTCTGATGATACCCTAAGGTTGAGATGCTTCAACTACTTTCTAGCTGGGGACGCAAGGAAATGGCTCCAGAATCTTCCTCCAAACTCCATTCATTCCTGGCCCGAACTTGTCCGAGCTTTCTTGTCTAAATGGTTCCCACAAAGCAAGAAGTCTGAGCTCCGGGATAAAATTTTCTTTTTCAAGCAATTACCGGAAGAACAACTACATGAGGCATGGGATCGTTTCAAATAATATTTGGTGAGGTCTCCCAACCATGGTTTCCCGGATTCTATTTTGTTGGAGAAATTCTACATGGGCTTGGATCCGATGAACTAATCTATAGCCAAGAATGCAGCTGCCGGATCTTTCATAGAAAAATTATTCGCAAGGGTGACACAAATACTGGACAAAATGGCAAAGCATAATCAAGCATGGCATTCTGAGGACACCACAAGTGGAATTACATATGGCTCTCCTTCCTTGAGCAACATGATCAAGGAAAATCAAGAGAGAGATCAACTGATTGCAGGGCTTGCTACAAATGTTAATGTGTTGACAAAGATGTTCACCGAAAGCCAAAAGAAGAAAGCAAATGTGGTAGAGAATGTGCAACCCGTACCAAATGAAGATTTTGAGAAGCAAATTATGTCAACAACTCTCAAGGAGGGTATCAAAGGCAACATTACCAAGGTCAAGGATCACAAAATCAATGGAGGCCAAACCCGCAAGGGCAAGGTCACCAACAGTGGCGAAACGACCAAGGTGGCTCAAACCAAGGAAGTTGGAACAACAACAGCTATTTCTCAAATCGGAGTTCAAATCCCTATGTTCCCCTAAAGGGTCAATACTTAAATCAAGGTTCCTCAAGTGAGTCTAAGTTGGAAAGTACGCTTGAAAGGATATTGCAAAATCAAGAAAAATCCGACAATTCCATGAGGAACATGACCGAGCTTGTTGTCTCTCATACTGCATCCATTCAAAAATTAGAGATGCAAATGAGAGATCTCTCTAAGGAGCAAAATCCAAAGAAAAAGGGAATACTCCCTAGTGACACAATTGCGAATCCAAAGGGTAGTGGGAGTGCCCCAACTTCTCATGTCATGGAAATTACTACTAGGAGTGAGAAGGTACTACAAGGAGAGGGTGAACAAGTGGTTGAGATAGAAGAATTTGAAAAGGGGTTGAGGTTAAAGAGCCAAGTGTTTTCGAAATTGAGAAAATTATAGAAGATGTGCAAGTGCAAGAAGAGAACCGAGAAGTGGTAAAGGAAAAGGCAAAAGAGACACCAAACATTCTTCCGCCTATTCCTAGACCTCCTATTCCTTTTCCTCAAATACTTGTAAGAAGGGTTGATGATACCAAGCTTGAGAAGTTTTATGACATTCTAAAGCAATTATCGGTAAATATCTCGTTCTTGGAAGCTTTTCAAGAGATGCCAGGTTTTGCCAAATATTTAAAATATTTGATCACCAAGAAGAGGACCACCAAGAATGAGGTAGTGAACATGACTCACCGGGTTAGTTCCAGTATTGCCACAACCTCCATTCAAAAGAAAAAGACCCATGAGCCTTTACTATTCCATGCACTATCGGGGCGCGTGATTTTGCAATGGCCCTTTGTGATAATGGGGCTAGAATTAACTTAATGCCGCTTGCCATTTACAAACAAGTGGGATTAGGAATTCCAAGGCCAACAATTATGAGATTACAAATGTCCGATTGTTCCATCAAGAGACCGGTAGGAATTGTTGATGACGTGATTGTGAAAGTGGGAGAGTTTCATTTACCCTCCGATTTTATAATCCTTGATTGTTGGTTGACAAAGAAATCCCTATTATTTTGGGGAGACCATTCCTAGCCACAGAAGAGCACTCATGGATTAGGAACGGAATGAAATCAAATTCCGTGTGAATGATGAAGAGGTCACATTCCAAGCAAGCAAGGGTATGAAGCTACCGTATGAGTATGAAAGCATTTCGGTGATTGATATTGTTGATGAGGTGGAACATGCGGTTGAAATGCAAATGGAAGAACAATGCCTCGGTGAAGCATTGGCGGCTATTTTGGTGAACTTTGATGGTGAGGAGATGGAGGGTTTTATGGAGTCGGTAAATGCATTGGAGGGGCGTGGTTCTTACTCTTATGCTCCAGCAAAGCTCTCTCTCGACTTGGAGAATAGATCCACACCTCCCGCAAAGCCATCTATTATTGAGCCACCATAACTAGAGCTCAAACCACTTCCTCCGCACTTGAGGTATAAATTTCTTGGCTCAAATGATACTTTACCGGTAATCGTTTCTTCTTTTTGAATGATGTGCTGGTGGAACAATTGTTGAAAGTCTTGAAGGAGCATAGGCAAGCCATTGGATGGATAATTGCGGATATTTGTGGGATCCCAGCTGGAATTTGCGAGCATAAAATCCAATTGGAAAGTGGGACCAAACCGAGTGTGGAACATCAACGACGGTTGAACCCGTCAATGCAAGAGGTGGTAAAGAAAGAAATCATCAAATGGTTGGATGCCGGGTAGTCTACCCCATTGCCGATAGTTCTTGGGTGAGCCCGGTGCAATGTGTACCGAAAAAGGGAGGCATGACCGTAATTGAAAATGAGAAAAACGAGCTTATCCCAACAAGAACGGTGACCGGCTGGAGGGTGTGTATGGATTATCGGAAACTCAACAGTGCCACATGCAAGGACCATTTCCCTATGCCTTTTATTGATCAAATGCTTGATCGGTTATCGGGAAGGTCATTCTATTGTTTCCTTGATGGATATTCCGGCTACAATCAAATCAACATAGTAATGGAGGATCAAGAGAAGATGACATTCACTTGCCCCTATGGAACGTTTGCTTTTAGCCGGATGCCATTCGGTTTATGCAACGCTCCGGCCACTTTTCAAAGATGCATGATGTCCATCTTCTCCGACATGGTAGAGGATTTTTTAGAAGTCTTCATGGACGATTTCTCGGTGGTAGGTGAGTCTTTTGAGCATTGTCTTAACAATCTTAGACAAGTGCTCAAGAGATGTGAAGAGACCAACCTTGTGCTCAATTGGGAGAAATGTCACTTCATGGTAGATGAAGGCATTGTGTTGGGGCATAAAATTTTAAAGCATGGCATAGAGGTTGACCGGGCAAAGATAGAGATTATTTCTAAGCTTCCCCCACCTACTTCGGTTAAGGGTGTTCAAAGTTTCTTAGGGCATGCCGGTTTCTATAGGCGCTTCATCAAGGATTTCTCCAAGATTGCAAATCCTATGTGCAAACTCGTTGAGAAGGATGCCAAATTTGTGTTTGATGAGAAATGCCTCAAAGCTTTTGAGGAGTTGAAGCAAAGGCTCACCACGGCACCTATTATTGTCACACCCGATTGGTCCCTTCCTTTCGAGCTCGTGTGTGACGCCAGTGGTGTAGCCATTGGGGCAATTCTTGGCCAACGTCACAACAAGGTTCTTCACCCGATTTACTATGCCAGTAAAACACTCAATGGGGCACAAATGTATTACACAGTGACTGAACAAGAACTTCTTGCCATTGTCTATGCCTTTGAGAAGTTTCGGGCTTATTTGTTGGGATCCAAGGTGGTAGTGTACACAGATCATGCAGCTCTTCGCTATCTCATGGCAAAGAAGGATGCAAAGCCTCAGTTGATTCGATGGGTCTTATTGCTGCAAGAGTTCGACTTTGAAGTCAAGGATCACAAGGGGACTCAAAATCAAGTGGCGGATCATTTGTCAAGGGTTGAAGAAGCAGGGAGACCAAAGGGAGATCTTGAAATCAACGATGAATTCCCGGATGAACACATATTGGCCCTATCTAATACTTTTTCTCCTTGGTATGCCGATATTGCTAACTATTTAGTTAGTGACCTTATTCTGGACGGATTGGAACCTTATCAAAAGAAGAAGTTTTTGAGAGATTGCCGGCACTACTATTGGGAGGAGCCTTTCTTGTTTCGTGTTTGTGTGGACAACATTATCAGAAGGTGTGTTCTGGAAGAAGAGATTGTGCCAATCCTAAAGGCATGCCACGACTCACCGGTTGGGGGTCATCATGGAGGAAATCGAACAGCGGCGAATTGGCCTTCGATCTACCATGATGCCAATCAAATGGTCAAGGCTTGTGACCAATGTCAAAGACAAGGTCCAATCTCCAAGAGGCATGAAATGCCAATGCACTTTGTGATGGAAATAGAAATCTTCGACGTGTGGGGAATTGATTTCATGGGTCCCTTTGTAAGCTCATGCGGGATGAAGTACATTTTGGTGGCTGTGGACTACGTATCTAAATGGGTTGAAGCGATCGCCTTACCAAACAATGAAGCACGGAGTGTGACCACATTCTTGAAGAAGAACATCTTCACTCGGTTTGGCACCCCTAGAGCCATTCTTAGTGATGGGGGATCTCATTTCTGTAACAAGGCCTTCAAAGTTCTACTTGAAAAATATGGCATCAAGCACAAGGTAGCCACACCTTATCATCCGCAATCAAGCGGTCAAGTGGAGGTTTCCAACCTGCAGATAAAGACATTCTAGCAAAAACTGTTAATGCAAATAGGACCGACTGGTCAAAGAAATTAGATGACGCATTGTGGGCATACCGCACGGCGTACAAGACTCGTATTGGTACGTCTCCTTATCGGTTAGTTTTTGGAAAAGCTTGCCATATGCCCATGGAATTGGAGCACAAGGCTATGTGGGCATTAAAAAGGTTGAACTTGGACTGGGCGGAAGCTGCAACTTTGAGGTTAACACAACTTAATGAAATGGAGGAATTCTGTTTCCATGCTTATGAAAGTGCAGTTGTGTACAAAGAGAGGATGAAGTTCGTCCATGATAAGAAGATCTTGAAAATAGAGTTCAATTCGGGTGACTTGGTATTGCTCTTTAACTCCAGACTCAAGTTATTTTCGGGCAATCTCAAATCGAAATGGTCTAGTCCATTCAAAGTAGTCGATGTCTCTCCTTTTGGAGCCGTGGAACTAGCATCGGAAGATGGGCTCCGAACTTTCAAAGTAAATGGCCAAAGAGTCAAACACTACTTGGGCACAGATGGTGAAAAGCATTTGGTAGAGCAGCTGGCTCTCAAAGATGGTCCGTGCCCGACCATTGAGTAAATTCAGAGGAGTCCCAACTTCGTCGTGCCGCGACGTTATATCAAGCGCTTCATGGGAGGCAACCCATGTGTGATAACATTTATTTTTATTTTTGTTCTTTAAATTTTTAATTTGTGATAGATAGATTTACTTAAGCAATTTGAAGAGTGTGTTAGAGTGCAGGGATTTGGGAAGGAATGCATAAAAAGGGAAGAAAAACCACTACGTGAAGTTTGCTGCACAGATGCGGTCGCATTTTCACTATGCGGACCGCATTTTAATCGCAAACTGAAGTAGTAAGTTTGGCTAAAATTGTTCACCAAAATACGACAAAGTAATTCACTTTGCGGACCGCATTTACATTATGCGATCGCATTGTGCTTCGCATTGTTACCCCTTCAGCAAAACCCACCGCGTAGCACGTATGCGGTCGCATAGTGTGTTATGCGGTGACTTTCCCATCGCAAAAGTGCCAGGTACGTCACTGCACTCTCATATTTCACTCCTTCAAAACAACGCAAAACATCACAAAAAAAACAAAAAACGAACAAAAAAAAAACAAACAAAAAAAACAAAAGAGAAAAAGGAACGACCAGAGGCAAACAGAGATCGAATCGTACCAAGGACGAATACCCGTTCAAAATCTCCATACTTCTCATACTCTTCTTCATTGGTATGTGTCCCGATCTCCTCAAGTTCACTTCTATCTTTGTTGTGGTTTTCTTT
The DNA here is from genome assembly GCA_002018475.1 of Nicotiana obtusifolia. Lineage (NCBI taxonomy): Eukaryota > Viridiplantae > Streptophyta > Magnoliopsida > Solanales > Solanaceae > Nicotiana > Nicotiana obtusifolia. The sequence goes on from MCJB01011697.1 coordinate 81,075, forward strand.
ATTTTCGTTTTGCATTTTTGATTTTGTTGCTTGCCGTAGTTGCTTGTATATATCATGATTGTTTCTGGGGTGCTGGGTAAAGAGAACTAGGACTGCCATTGTTGGGGGATGAACTGAATCATGAGAATGAAGGCATATGCGGCCCGCAAAATCAGAATGTGGTCCGCTTTTGGCCGCATCCTTAAACCCTAGTCTCCTGAAGACGATGACAAAATGCTGTGCCATTTGCGATCGCATAATTAATATGCGAACCGCAAAGGCACCGCAAACTGGAATAGAACACCCAGTTAAAACCTTGTTATCTGCGGTTGTTTTGCGATCGCATTTCCCACTTTGCGGTGGATTTTGCGATTGCATTTTATTCTTTTGTTGTGTGTGTGTGCAAGTAAATTCTGCGATGGTTATGCGATTTGCATAGTGGTTATGCCATCGCATAATCCATCATAGACTGAGGTCGAGTACTGCACAGTCAAGATTGCGACAAGTTTGCGATTCGCATAGTGGTTATGCGACCGCAAACCATGTCGCATTGGTTTGCTTCTTCGTAGATGTCTTCTATTTTCTTTTCACTGTTGCTTACAACGTCGCTCACATTTCACCCTTATACAGATATGGCTCCTCAAAAGCATGCAGCCAAGAAAAGGGCACCTTCCGGTCGTCACACATCATAGGCAAACGTGTACGAACAGAGCTCAATGTGCCAAGCACCTCCCAGTCTGATGAGGAGGAACTCTTGCCCTCAGTCAATCTACAGGCCGAGGTTAGAAGGAAACACAGAGATGACTTTCATCTCCGATTTGGGGTTGAAGGCTCCAGGGAACTATATAGAGAAGGACTCGCCAAAAGAAAAATCCTGGGTGAGAAGCAGTTGAGCTTGAATGGGATACAAGAACAATACCCCCACATCATCAACAATATAAAAGCAAGAAAATGGGAGTGCTTTACTGAGGCCCCTACGGAGTATAATGAGTCACTGGTCCGGGAATTCTATGCATCTTATGGAGCCTCCAGGACGGCGCACCACAAACGCAATAGAGTTTTTACTGGCACCGTACTTGTTTGGGGAAAGAATGTGTTTTGCAACAGTGAGGAGATTAATGAAGTATATTTCCCCGACTGAAAAACAGGCACAGCTGAGTACGATGCCAAGTATGCAAATAGGGAAAATGAGCGTGGGTGGATTGCGTCGGTGATTGCAAAGGGTACCCCTGCTTGGATCAACCTTGGAAATAAGATATATAAGGAGGATCTCACAAGGGAGGGTCGATTCTGGCTCAGCTTTGTCACCTCCCGCTTGATACCGTTCCGGAACGAGACTGATATAGGCATTGAGAAAGCTCTCCTCATTGCATGTATCATGGCCGGCATCAAGATTGATGTGGGAACTCTGATCTTCCAAGAGATCGGTATCCGAGCAAAGCAGCGTGCTACCTCGCTTCCATTTCCTTGCTTGATCATAGCCCTCTTTAAAGCTGTGAACATTCCTCTCATGCAACACTCTGACAAGACCGGGAAGGAAACGAGGGACATAGACATCACACGTATTAGTGATGCTGCTGCCCCACCAAAGACTCCAATTCAGGACCCCGACTCCCAGACTCCTGTGCCTCCTCAGGTTCCAGAGGCATCCACTTCTACTTCAGAGCCTGCCTCTCAGTCCACCATTGGTCAGCCTTCGTCTGCACTGCCAGCCCTCTCGAGGCTTGGTCTCATTGCCCAGCATGCTAATTCCAAGGTAGACCAGCTCTTGAAGACCTTGCCCAACCTCATCAAACAAGCCCTGACTCCTATAAAAACTTCAGTGATAGCTCTCCAATAACAACAAACACTGTTTGGGGATCGCTTGCACCAGCTTGAGTTAAGGGTTGAAAAGATAGAGCGCAATGAGGTTAGGGTTTTGCCTCAGCTACGGGAGGAGGTTGCGTCTATGAAGACCGAGCTCCACAAGATGCAAAATTTAGAGTTCGACCTATCATCCCTCCTGCCCAAAGATGGTGAGCAGGGAGCAGACACAGCTGCACCAGACTTTGGCCTTGATTTCACAACTCTGATGGCAGACATTGCACCTCAGACTGCCAGGATGTCCCAACCTCTAGCTCCTCCTGTATTGATATTCATGACAAGGAGACTTCCGGACATTCTTCAGAGTCTGAGGGCGAGGAGGCAGATGAGGAGGATTCATGGCCCTTGGAGGATGATGGCCCTCAAGAGAAGGGCAAGCAGATTGTTGCTCCTACAGTGGAGGATGAGGAGCAAGCAAACATTCAGAGGGCCATAAAACATTCGCTAGAAGATTTGGCCGCCCCTGCAGACCCATCGGCCACTCAGCCATCAGCCGGCGAGGCTAGCAGCTCACAGGCTGCAACTCTAGTTCTCGCCTAGTCAGAGATCCCTCCTTCAGCAGCAGAGGGTAAGCAGGCTACCGACTCCCATAGCGCTTAGTGCGGCCCAGGGGGCCCCTTTAACTCTACTTTATGTTCATATGCATTGGGGACAATGCATGCTTTTGGTTGGGGGTGGTAGCCTTGTTTGTATTTTTTTTATTTTTGCGACATTAGCAACTCTAGTATATATTAGTGCTTAGTTACATAAGTTGTCTTAAAAAAAAAAAACTAATAGATAGTTTTCCATCTTAGTAATTAAAAATAAATTCCCCTTGTTTTTTTCTTTGCCGGGTTCTTTTTTAAGGGTGTAATAGTAGAACCTGGACAATAGAATGAAACATGTTGACCGGGCTGGTGTAATTATCTAGTCTCAAGCATGTGTGTCTGTACATAGCCTATACCCTTTCAAAAGATCAACTGTGTGAACTTGAGGCTCGCTCTGTGACTCTATATCTACCTAGAGTTATGTATGTATATATGATGAAAGCTTTAAGTTGCCAAATGTTGACTCCAGGGCTTTAAACTATGTGAACCAAAAAGTTTGTGTGCCATGTGTGTGAGTTCTTTGTGTAGATAATTCTTGTGTTTGCTTCTGCCATCTAGAACTTGCCTGGTTGGTTTTTCGATGCTTATAATAATTACACTTAGTTGGAAGGATGATCTTAGGCATTCTTTGTTTTATTTGTGAAACCTCTTTAGCCTTTCAAGCCTACCGTTACTTAAATAATATCACTAGTGCCCTATTCGAGCCTTTAACCTTTTCTTTGGCCCCATCACTACAAACCTTTACCTTTTGTAAAATAATTACCTCTTTTGAACCCATTCCTCTTTGAACATTGAGAATTAGGCTAAAAGCCTAAGTTGGGGGTGTGGTGTCACAATGGAAATGAGTAAGGTTGTACATTGAGGGTAGGAGCATATACCTCAAAGTGCTCATATGAAATTATGCAAGCTTCAAAAAAAAAAAATATTATATGTGTATATTTATATAATTATGGAGCTTTGAATAAAATTAGAGAGGTATTTAAGGTGGTTCCATATTAGGAACTAGATGCCAATGCGGCTATGGGGTTTGAAAAGAAACAAAGTGCAAAAAGAAAAGAAAATGTGATTAGTGTTCAAGGAGGATGTAGTCACTTATATCTAAATATTTATCCGACCCTTCTCTAAACCTACATTACAAGCCTAAAAAGTCCTTATGGGATCTCCAACCGAGCGTTCTTAGAATTAAGCGACGAATTAAAATAAGGGCAAGCCTATGGTATGGTATGTGGTAGCACTTGAAATTCTTTTCTGAGAGTGATTGTATTTGTGAATTAGTCCCTTTTTGTTGTCATTGTAAATATTGTGATTTTGGGACTTTCTTTCTAGTGAGGGCACATGAACTGCGAGGTTGAATAGAAGTTGAGTTTTTGAGTAAAACATAAGTGCACTCAGCTGAGGGTAGCATTTAGTCATGTTGTCTGAGGCTCAAAGTTCACAAGTTGATTTGTTTTCCTTGAATATATCGATGATCAGGAAGGGTAAAACGTTCGAAGATGCATGCTTGAAATAATAACAATAAACACCGTCCATGGTCACTATTGTTTCATGTCTTGTAGATGGAGTCTAGAATAGGATAGTGTCATCTTAGTTGGTTGAGGACAAGCAAGAGTTTAAGCTGGGGGTGTTGATGTGCCGGAGAATTTCGGCACATTTTGATACTAATTGCTTGGATTTTAACTTGTTTTAAATGCAAGTTCCCTAGGTACATATGTAATTTTAGTATTTTTGCAGTGTATGAGGTGTAAGGACCTAAGAGCATGGAAAAGAGTTCAAAAAGTCATAAAAAGACAAGAAAAGAGCAAAAAAGCATCGGAGATGTGGATATGCTATTGCAAATACCACATGCGAGCCGCATACTTCACACCAAGATCGCAGATCAAGACAGAATTCTGGACAAAGTTCAACGTCAAGAATGCGGTCTCATCTGCGATCGCATAACTTGTCTGCGAGCCGCAGATTGCACACAGAGATCGCAGACCAAAACAGAATCCTGGGCGAAGTTCAATGTCAAAAATGCGGTCGCTTCTGCGATCGCATAACGTGTTTGCGAACCGCAGGAGCAACCGCAAACCAAGCATGAAGTCTACTGAAAGAAGAAAATGCGATGCAAGATGTGGTCGCATTTCTACAATGCGGACTGCAAACCATGAATGCGGTGAAGGCGAAACTAGGGTTACAATCTGCGATAGACATGTCAAAATTGCGGACCACATTTCTGTTACGCGACAGAAATGCGGTCGCATATTCAACTTCAGGGCAGATTGGTCCTAATTTTGTCTCGATTTTTGGGCCTCTATAAATAGGTCTATTAGGATTTTGTTGGGGCTATGTTGTCAGACTTTGAAGCTAAAATACAAGGCTTGAATATTCCTTTATTTTGGAAGCTTTTGGATCAAGAATCTTTCACTTTGTAAGCTTTATGATAATTAATATTCTCTTGTTTTCAGATTTTAGTATGAGTAGCTAATTTTAAATACTAAGGTTGTGGACCCTAAATGGGTGTGATGTTATTGGGTGTTTAACATTGAATATATATTTAACGGTTGGTTGATATTTATTTACTTCTCATTCTTCAATTATTGTTGGTGGTTGCAAATATTAACAAGCGCCGTTAAATTCTATCTTTGCTTGGGAAAGTGGGGTAGAATTTGGTAGAAGTAAATATCAAAGACTCAAGGCTTTAAACCTTGTTTAATAAAATCGCTTAGGAATAAGTGAGTTTTATTTGGCACAAATTGATTGATCTTAATCACAAATCTTTTATATTTGAAAAAATCATAAAGAGGAAATACTACCTAACTATTGGAAAATATTGGGTAGTCACTTAGACATCATTTGCATATAAAAAAGAATCTTCCGTTAAAAATATATCATATTGACATCGATAGCATTACACTTCATTAATGGAGACACAACCTTGGTTTCTTTAATCAAATTATTTACATTCTCAATATTTAAATTAGCCTTAATCTAAAACCAATCTCAATTCATACTCTTGTTCTGGTTAACTGGATAGAATTACGACTTTAGTTGAGTAACACACTAGTCAAGTAACCTTTTTCACACCTATTCCCTGTGGGATTCGACCCCAACCTTGTTGGGTTATTACATTTGACATCGACCGCTTTACACTATTTATTAAAGTGTAATTTGAGCGTATCAAATTTTGGCGCCGTTGCCGGGGAATACGGTTTTGAAATTACTAATTAGTGTGTGCTTTACTCTACGTCTTATTCTACTCTATCACACTTTGCATGGCATTCCGAGGACACCACAGATTGAATTACATATGGCTCTCCTTCCTCGAGCAACACGATCAAGGAAATCAAGAGAGAGATCAAGTGATTGCAGGGCTTGCTACAACTGTTAATGTGTTGACAAAGATGTTCACCGAAAGCCAAACGAAGAAAGTAAATATGGTTGAGAATGTGCAACCCGTACCAAATGAGGATTTTGAGGAAGTAAATTATGTCAAAAACTCCCAAGGAGGGTATCAAAGGCAACAATACCAAGGTCAAGGACCACAAAATCAATGGAGGCCGAACCTGCAAGGGTAAGGCCACCAACAATGGCGAAATGACCAAGGTGGCTCAAACCAAGGAAATTGGAACAACAACAACAACTTCTCAAATTGGAGTTCAAATCCCTATGTTTCCCCAAAGGGTCAATATTCAAATCAAGGTTCCTCAAGCGAGTATAAGTTGGAAAGTATGCTTGAACGGGTATTGCAAAATAAAGAATAATCCGACACTTCCATGAGGAACATGACCAAGCTTGTTGGCTCTCATACCGCATCCATTCAAAAATTGGAGATGCAAATGAGAGATCTCTCTAGGGAGCAAAATCCGAAGCAAAAGGGAACACTCCCTAGTGACACAATTGCGAACCCAAAGGGTAGTAGGAGTGCGCAACTTCTCATGTCATGGCAATTATTACTAGGAGTTGGAAGGTACTACGAGGAGAGGGTGAACAAGTGGTTGAGGTAGAAGAATTCGAGAGAGTGGTTGAGGTTGAAGAGCCAAGCGTTGTCGAAATTGAGAAAATTTCGGAGGATGTGTTAGTGCAAGAAGAGAACCGGGAAGTGGTAAAGAAAAGGCAAAAGAGACACCAAACATTCTTCCGCCTATTCCTAGACCTCCTCCCCTTTTTTGTCAAAGACTTGTAAGAAGGGTTGATGATAGCAAACTTGAGAAGTTCTATGACATGCTAAAGCAATTATCGGTAAGCATCCCATTCTTGGAAGCTTTTCAAGAGATGCCAGGTTTTGCCAAATATTTGAAAGATTTGATCACCAAGAATGAGGTGGTGAACATGACTCACCGGGTTAGTTCCATTATTTCCACAACCACCGTTCAAAAGAAAGAAGACCCGGGAGCCTTTATATTCTATGCACTATCGGGGCGCGTCATTGTGCAAGGGCCCTTTGGGATAATGGGGCTAGCATTATCTTAATGCCGCTTGCCATTTACAAACAAGAAGGATTAGGAATGCCAAGCCCAACAAGTACGAGATTGCAAATGGCCGATCGTTCCATCAAGAGTCCGGTAGGAATTGTTGATGACGTGACTGTAAAAGTGGGAGAGTTTCATTTACCCGTCGATTTTGTAATCCTTTATTGTGCCGTTGACAATGAAATCCCTATCATCTTGGGGAGACCATTCTTAGCCACGGAAAGAGCACTCATGGATTCGAAACGGAATGAAATCAAATTCCGTGTGAACGATGAAGAGGTCACATTCCAAGCAAGCAAGGGTATGAAGCTACCACATGAGTATGAAAGAATTTAGGTGATTGATATTGTTGATGAGGTGGAATATGAGGTTGAAATGCAAATGGAAGAACAATGCCTCGGTGAAGCATTGGCGGCTATTTTGGTGAACTTTGATGGTGAGGATATGGAGGATTATATGGAATCGATAAATGCACTGGAGGGGCGTGGTTCTTACACTTATGCTCCAGAAAAGCTCTCTCTCGACTTGGAGAATAGAGCCACACTTCCCGCAAAGCCATCTATTTTTGAGCCACCACAACTAGAGCTCAAACCACTTCCTCCGCACTTGAGGTATAAATTTCTTGGCTCAAATGATACTTTACTGGTAATCATTTCTTCTTTGTTGAATGATGTGCAGGTGGAATGATTGTTGAAAGTCTTGAAGGAGCATAGGCAAGCCATTGGATGGACAATTGCAAACATTCGTGGGATCCCTGCGGGAATTTGCGAGCATAAAATCCAATTGGAAAGTGGGACCAAACCGAGTGTGGAACATCAACGACGGTTGAACCCGTCAATGTAAGAGGTGGTAAATAAACAAATCATCAAATGGTTGGTTGCCGGGGTAGTCTACCCCATTGCCGATAGTTCTTGGGTGAGCCTGCCTCTCAGTCCACCACTACTAAGCCTTCTTCTGCACTGCCAGCCCTCTCGAGGATTGGTCTCATTGCCCGAAATTGCCAATGCCAAGGTAGACCAACTCTTGAAGACCTTTCCCAACCTCATCAAACAAGCCCTGACTCCTATACAAACTTCAGTGACCGCTCTCCAGCAACAACAAACAATGTATAGGGATCGCTTGCACCAGCTTGAGTTAAGGGTCGAGAAGATAGAGCGCGGTGAGGTTAGGATTCTTTTGATCTTGTTATCTTCGAGGAACTTCGTCACTTTGCTGCCTACGAACTGTTTCCCATTGTCACATATGATCTCCGATGGCATCCCAAACTGACATATGATGTGATCCCAAATGAACTCGATTACTTCTTTTTCCCTAACCTTCTCATATGCCTGCGCTTCCACCCATTTGGAGAAATAATCAGTCATAAAAAAAATTAATTGAGCCTTACCTGGTGTGTAGGGAAGAGGGCCAACGATGTCCATTCCCCATTTCATGAACGGCCATGGTGATAAGACCGAATGCAACGTTTCCCCGGGCTGATGGATCATTGGGCCATGTCTTTGACATTCGTTACATTTGCGAAAAAACTCCTTTGTGTCCTTTTCCATGTCGACCCAATAGTAACCGGCTCTGATTATTTTTCGGATTAGGGGCTCGGCACCGGAATGATTCCAACAAGTGCCTTCGTGGATTTCTCTTAAAATTTATTCGGTGTCACCCAGTCCCAGACATATCGTGAGGGGACCACCGAACGTTCTTCTAAATAAAGTTATGTCATCGGATAAACAGAATTGAGTCGCCTTTGTGCGCAAGGCTCTTGATTCTTTTGGATCTAAGAGGAGTTTCCGGAGCTGAGGTATTCTATGCATTTATTCCTCTAATCCCAGGTCAGACTCGTCGTATTGATTTCCGCGTGGCATTCTTCCACCACCGACCTCATAAGCTGTACGACCTTTTTGGATTCGATCTCATCATCTTCGACCGACGATCCCAAACTGGCGAGGGCATCGGCTTCGCTGTTTTGCTCTCGAGGTATGTGTTGTAAGATCCATTCTTTGAACCTATGCAGTGTAACTTGTAGTTTGTCTAAATATCTTTGCATTCGTCCTTCTCTGACCTCAAAAGTTCTGTTGACTTGATTCACCACAGGAAGGGATTAGCACTTAGCTTCGATTATTTCCGCTCCCAGGCTTTTGGCTAGTTCTAAACCTGCAATCATGGCCTCATATTTTGCTTCATTGTTAGTTAATTTCACATTCTTGATAGACTGTCGAATTGTGTTATCGGTTGGGGGCTTTAGCACGATACCAATCCCCGATCCCTTTGCGGTCGAGGCACCATCTGTGAACTGGGTCCATACTCTCGAAGGAGTCCCCGATCCAGCCAGTAGCTCTCTTTCAACCTCGAGTATTTGCGACGGTGCAAAATCGGCGACGAAATCTGCCAACACGTGAGATTTAATGGCGGTTCAGGGTCGATATTTGACATCATACCCACTTACTTCGATAGCCCATTTGGCCAATCCGCCAGAGAGCTCGGGCTTATGCATTATGCTTCTTAATGGGTAAGTCGTTACGATACATATGGGATGACATTAGAAATAAGGCTTCAGTTTCCTAGAGGCATTCAATAAAGCGAGTGCCAGTTTGTCCAAACGAGGGTGGCTAGTTTCAGCCTCGCCTAAGGTTCTGCTAACGTAATAAATTGGAAATTGCGTACCGTGTTCTTCTCGAACAAGAACTCCACTTACCGCTACTTCCGAGACCGCAAGGTAGAGGTACAGCCGTTCACCTGTCATCGGTGTATGTAGCAAGGGCGGGCTAGACAGATACCTTTTAAGCTCTTCTAAAGCGTGTTGGCACTCCGGTGTCCATGAGAAGTTGTTCTTCTTTTTCAATAGACTGAAAAATCGATGGTTTTCTATCGGATGATCTTGAAATAAATCGTCTCAAAGCGGCTATACGGCCTGTCAACTTTTGTACAGCCTTCACGTTATCTACAACTGTGATGTCCTCGATAGCCTTGATCTTTTCAGGGTTGATTTCTATTCCTCGATTCGAGACCATGAAACCGAGGAACTTGCCTGAGCCCACAACGAACGCGCATTTTTTCAGGTTCAGCTTCATGTTGTATTGCTTCAGCATGTCGAATATTTCCTGCAAATGGTTCAAATGGTCCTCTGCCCGCAGGGACTTAACTAACATATCATCAATATAAAATTCCATCTTTTTTCCTAGTTGTTTTTAACATTCGATTTACTAGGCGTTGGTGAGTGGCTCCTGCATTTTTTAACCCGAATGGCATCACGTTGTAGCAGTATGTGCCATACTTAGTGATGAAGGATGTTTTTTCTTAGTCAGCCGGGTCCATTCATATTTGGTTATAGCCAGAGTAAGCATCGAGATGGCTAAGGGTCTCATGGCCAGCGGTAGCATCGATCATGCGATCGATGTTGGGTAAAGGGAAAGAATCTTTTGGGCATGCCTTATTCAGATCCTTATAATCTACACACATTCTTAGTTTATTCTCTTTTTTTGGAACTACTACTACGTTTGCTAACCATTCCGGGTATTTATCCTCCCGAATGGACCCTATCTTTAGAAGCTTAGTTACCTCATCCTTGATGAATGCGTGTTTGATCTCAAATTAAGGCCTCCTTTTTTGCTTGACCTGTCGGAACTTCTGATCTAGGCTTAGCTTATGAGTTGTTATCTCCGGTGGTATACCTGTTATATCAATGTGGGACCAAGCGAAGCAATATTTGTTAGTTATAAGAAATTGGATAAGTTTTGTCCTGAGCTCGGAGCTTAGGCCCGAGCCTACGTATACCCTTCGATCTGGCAAGTCTTCTCGGAGTGAAACCTGCTAGAGTTCCTCAATTGTCGATTTGGTTGCATCGGATTCTTCGGGACTAATGAAGGATATGGGGATTCCGTAGTCGTCATCCTCGAGATATACTTGTTCATCTACGCGTGTCGAGGATGATGTTTGTGATTGGTATTTCATCTTGTTCTCGACCTTTTGTGAAAGAACTGCTGGTACTGGTGTTATTTCTTCCACTGCGAACAATTCTTTCGCAGTCGGTTGCTACCCCTAAACCGTCATAATTCCATCGGGTGATGGGAATTTCAGTACTTGGTATAGTGTCGAAGGTACGGCTCTCATGTCATGGATCCATGGTATCCCGAATAGAGCGTTGTACCTTATGTCTCCACCGATTACGCAAAACTTTGTTTCTCGAATGGTTCCGGCAGTGTTTATCGACAACGTTATCTCACCCTTGGTTGTTTCACATGCCATGTGGAACCCATTGAGTACTCGGACTGTAGGGACAATTCGATCTGTCAGACCAAGTTGTTCTATAACCCATGATCGGATTATATTGGCCGAACTGCCTGGGTCGACCAATACGCGCTTTACTTTAATCCTGTGTATAAGTACAAATATTACTAGCGCGTCATTGTGAGGTTGCATAATCCCTTCCGCATATTCCTTGCTAAAATGTAAGATCCCCTCCATAGTGTAATCTCGAGTGCGTTTTTCCCTGGTGATGGATATCTTGGTGCGCTTCAGCATCGGACCCTAAGGGGCATATATTCTGCCAATAATCATATTAATCGTGTGTTGTGGCTCTTCTTGGTTTTCTTGTTTATTTCTGTTTCCGTAATGATTCTTCGCTCGGTCGCTAAAAAATTCTCGAAGATGTCCGTTTTCGAGCAACCTTGCCACCTCCTCTCTTAATTTTCGGCAATCTTATGTCATGTGCCCGTGTGTACCATGATATTTGCATATCATATTAGGATCCCTTTGGGCCGGATCCGATTGTAACGGTCGAGGCCACTTAGCATCCTTGATGCGACCGATAGCTGATACGAGGGTAGCCGCATCAACATTGAAATTGTATTCTGATAACCGTGGTGCTTCTTGGTGACCGGTGGTTCTCTCGAAATTGCCTTTCATTATGGGCCCTCGGTTATTCCATCCTTGATCGTTTCCCCTTTCGCATCTCAAGGAGTTCTGTCTTGCTGTAGTGATTTTCCCATGATATGGCCGATACCGATCTCTATTCAGTCTTGGTTCACGTTAAATCTCCCTTCGAACCCTATCATGAGTTCTGACGAGATATATAGATCCCGAAGGGGCTCCAAGTTGATTATCTTCGACTCTAATCTTCGATTGGCATCGGTTATGTATATCCGCCCATGTGACGGTTGGATATTCTATCAAGTTTTGTTTGAGTTGCTGTGAACCCGTCGAACTTCGAGCGTTGAGCCCTTGGGTGAAGGCCTGAACAACCCAATCGTCAGTGATCGGTGGCAGGTCCATCCGCTCCATCTGAAAACGAGATACGAATTCTCTGAGCATCTCATTATCTTTTTGTCTGAGTTTGAACAGGTCCGACTTCCGCGTTTCCACTTTGATATCGCCTGCATGTGCTTTTACAAAGGAATCTGCAAGCATAGCGAAAGTGTCAATGGAATTAGGGGGTAAGTTATGATACCGTGTCATGGCCCCCTTTGACTAGGTTTCCCTAAACTTTTTCAAAAGAACGGACTCGATCTCGTCGTCTTCTAAGTCGTTTCCTTTTATAGCGCATGTATATGCGGTCACATGCTGTTTGGATCGGTTGTCCCATTGTACTTGGGAATTTCCGGCTTGCAAAATTTCTTGGGTATTGGTTTTGGAGCGGCGCTTGATGGGAAAGGTTTCTGCAAAAAATTTTTTTGGAATCCATGCCTTTTAATTTCGGGGGTGCTCCTGGGATTTGATCCACCCTGGAATTGTATGTTTCCACCTTTTTGTCGTTAGCCTCGATTTTCTTCTCTCTTGACTCGACTCGTCTGCTTAATTCCTCGATCATTCTCATGATCCCGGAGTTTACCCTTGATCCGCCTTCATTTGGCTCCTCTGCGACTGGTTCATTCTCAGGAATGGTTCCCCATGAAGGGCCGAGCTCAACTTTGTTCGATATTTGGCTTCGATTTTTTAATTGAGCAATGGCTGCTTGCTGGGCTTGCAACATGTCAAAGATCATTCTGAGGCTGATCCCGTCACCTTCGTCTTTTGGGGACCCTGTGTTGTTGATCGGCGTTCTCTACGAACACTGTTGGATGGACCAGTAGTTCGATCTACATCGACTGCCACTTGCGAATTAGCGTCGATCGGAACTTCATCAGCGGGTGCTATGTTGTTGTTTTCACCTTGATGATCAAATTCATTTTCGACATACAATGGCACAGATTGTGAATGCGACATAGTTGTACTGTAGCCTGAAATTAGAGATACATCACAGAAGAAGTGTAAAACCATTTGTTTGACAAAAAATTTTAACACTCACTATTATCCTTAGCCCCACGATGGGCGCCAAACTGTTTACCCCTGGCTTCGGATAACAATTAAATTTGTACGTGGTTTTAAGGACACGTGATTTGGTTTGATACAAATAATGAATAATATAATAGAGATTAAAGTCAGTAAATAAATGGGGAAGAAATGCAAAGCACAAGCCTTGAATAGCCTTGGCCGGGAGTGATTTCTCTAGGATGAACAACAGATATGAAAGAAAACAAACGAATAAAGTAACAATAAAAGAAGACTGCTTTTCTATGTATTGATGATTGCTTTGTGAGATCCCTTTTACAATTACACTGCCCCTTTATATTGAGAGGGGATAATCTCTTATACAATGCAAGAATCTGTTTACAAGGTAAAATATCCCTTGATCTACTAATTTCAACGGTCTTGTTGATTGATGCCGTGATTTCCACCGAGATATTTACATATCACAGGATTTTCGGTCCTTTTGTTACGCAGATCTAATAACATACCCTAGGACATTTCTCATGATGGAGCTCGACAAACTCATCTCGGGCATCATGGCTTTGTGTTCTGATTCGATGTCGTGCGGTCTCGACCTTTGATCTTTGATACCTCGATATTCCTGCTTCGATGTTATTCGGCCTCGCTCTTCGATCTTTGATATCTTGACCTCGATTTACCGAACAGTAACGATCGATACCAACTGTATAAACTAGAGTCCGATTTTTCCATATGCTAGCGGTCCGAGTTCGACCCCATACATTAGGTTGCCTAGATTAGAGTGGAGAGGGACCCTCGCTCACTCCACTGGTAGGGTGGTTTCATATTTGAAGGCTCGTCATATGGTTAAGAAGGAGTGTTTAGTGTATTTGGCTTACATCTGGTATTCTAGTGCAAATGTTCCTCCTATGGATTTGTACCGGTTGTGAGTGAGTATATGGAGGTGTTTCCTACATATTTGCTGGGTATGCCACCCGACAGGGATATTGACTTTTGCATTGATTTGGTTCTGGGCAGTCTGCCTATTTGTATTTCACTGTACCGCATGGCTCCGACTAAGTTAAAGGAATTGAACGATTCAATTGCAGGATTTTTGCTTGACAGAGGAATCATTAAAACTAGTGTTTTACCTTGTAGTGCACCAATGTTTTTTGTTAAGAAAAAGGACGGATTAATGAGGATGTGCATTAACTATTCGCAGTTGAACAGGGTTATTGTCAAGAAGAAGTATCCATAGTCTGGGATTGAAGATTTAGTTGGCTAGCTTTAAGGAGCAAATGTGTTTTCCAAGATTGATTAGATCTGGTTATCATCAATTAAAGATTACAGCATCATATGTACCCTAAGATAGCTTTTAGGACTCGATATGGTCATTACGAGTTCTTGGTTATGTCATTTGGTTTTACTAATGCCCCAGCAGCCTTCATGGATTTGATGAACCTAGTGTTCAAGCCTTGTTTGGATTCCTTTGTGAATATCATCATTGATGATATTCCTGTTTACTCCCGCATTAGGGAGGAGCATGAGCAGCACCTGTTGATTGTACTTCAGACTTTGAAGGAGCATTACCTATATGCCAAAATTTTAAAATGCGCGTTATGGTTGGAATCAGTCACCTTCTTGGGTCATGTTGCGTCTTCTGATGGTATCAAGGTGGATCTTAAGAAGATAGAGGCACTTCAGAATTGGCCTAGACCTACTTCAGCTACAAAGATTAGGAGCTTTTTTGCTTTGGCGGGAAACTGTCGCCAGTTTGTGGAGGGGTTTTCATCTATCTCAGCCAAATTGACTGAGTTGACTTAGAAGGACACTCTTTTCAAATGGTCTATCTAGTGTGAGGAGAGCTTTTAGAAACTTAAGACTTCCTTGACTATAGCCCCAGTGTTGGTAGTTCCCACATGTTCGGGGTCATACACTATGTATTATGATGCATCGCGCATTGAGCTTGGCGCGGTATTGATGGTGGACAGTACGGTGATTGCCTACCCATCTCGTCAGTTAAAGGTCAATGAGAAGAATTACCCTATGCATGATTTGGATTTAGTAACCATTGTTCAAGAGCTCAAGATTTGGAGGCACTATCTGATGTAGGTCAAACTGATCATGATACGCTTAAACCTTCAAGACCATTCACGAGAAGTCAAACCGAAGAGCTTCATGATGCACATTTGATGGTGAAGAAGAGCCAAGTAAATCTATGCACTTTGTGAAGATTGGCGTGTGATGTAAGGCCATGAATGTCACTAATTCTTACTTGTTTTGGAGTCCTGCATGACTAGTTCTTAAACTTAGCAAAATTGTCGCTTTTTTGTTAGTTATTCGTTTCCTAGTTGATTTAGGTAAAGGCTCGATCTATATAAGCCTAAAGACATCATTATTTTCATCACCTTACATTATTTTTATAAAAGAAAATCGGCAGCACTTTGCTCCCAAATCTCGTGTGACCTTTAACTTGTCCAATTTTGGTGTGATTCAAAGTTGGACTCGTTCCTTGTTTGACTGAACAATTTGCAAGACCATCGTTGTCTTGAGGGTCGTTCCTATAGTATAGATACTCCTAGATTTCATCAAGAAGGTAAGTAGACTAGTTCCTACTTGTTGTCTTTGTAATTCATAGAGCGTCTTGCTTCTATCTTTTGTTTTCTTGTTTCCGCGTTTAATATTGCATCAGTTGGTATCAGAGCAACTTTTGTTTATATTGCATCAGTTGGTATCAGAGCTTGAAAAGGGTTTGATCTTACAATCCCAATCATGTTCTTCGTGCCTTAGTTTTTAGGTTCTTTGTCTTTAATTTCGTTTTTGATAATTAAAAAAAAATACCTGACAAAAAAAAAAAGACAAGAAAGAAAATCGAAAATTGTTGTTGATTGAAGTTGTTAAATCATCTAGGGATTGAAGTCTTGAAGATTGATTGTTAAAGAAACGTTCTTGAACGAATTCTTGAAGTTCTTGATTGTTAGAAACTGATAATCTTGAAATCTTGAAACTCTAGTTGAAATCTTGAAGGCGCACGATTGAATCTTGAATAATATTGAATTTCTGGAACATCGAAGTTGTTGTTCTTGAGGGTATACACGTGTAACTCGAGAATCTTGAAGTTCTTGGAGTTAAAATTGTAGTTCTTGAAGAGTTTTACGTTGTTCTTGAAGAGGTTCTTGAATCCTCAAACGTTCTTAGCAAGTCTTCCTTGAATTCTTGAAGTTCTTGAACAATAATTTGATAGTTTTTGGAAGTCTTGTAAACCTATAAAGAGGGAGGAGACAGGGCCGAAATTGGGAGAGAAAGGAGGAGAATAGGAAACCCTGATTCTAGTCCAAGAAGTAAACAACTCCCAATCCCAAAGGGAGAAGTTTCAAGGAGGTTAAATTCTATTTGGACAAGGAGAGGAGGGGCGAATTTATGTTGGAAAAGGAGAAGGGGGGCCGAAAATCCTAAGAGCTAAGGAGAGAGGATTGGTCTTCTCCAAACTAAAGTGGGAAAGCTTCAAAAATTTCCTTCCCTTTACTATTTCGAAATTCCTTCTTGAATTACATTAATTCTAATTAGTAATTCTTAGGTAATTTTCTACTTAAGTAATTACTAATCTTTGAGCTTGTAGGACCTCGGGCTAAAACTCAGATTTTCCACTTTCGTAGATAATTCTTGGCTTCTTTTGCTCACTTAAAAAGCTGTCCGCCTATCAAGTCACATAACTTCACTCACCCCGAAGAAAACTATTGAACTTGTGAATTTGAAAGGTCGCTAAGGAACTTGGTCATTAGAGGAAACCAATTTGAAGACAAGTGTGAAATCCTACCCGAAAATTTGAGTGAACCCGAGAGTCATTCAAAAAGTGAGAGCGAGTATTTTTTAACTAACCTTATCACATTCTCTAGTCATGTTTCTTTTGCAGGTACATGGCTACGGAAGGAGAAAAGGTTGTGACAGATATTACTTTAGTCGAGCTTTGGGCTGAATTAAGGGTGCTTAGTATCCAAGTAGAGAACCTTGAAAGAACCGCTAGTACTTGGAAGAATGCCGGGGAAGGAACTAGTGATGGTTCTACCTTAAGACATGAACATGATGGTACTATTTGTGAGGGTGAGTGTGATGTTGAAGTTTCTACTAACGTTCACCCCTTGCCTAGTGTTGTTAGTGATGTTTTGCAGGAATACAGGGACATGTTTCCTGAGGAGATGCCGAGTGGACTACCTCCATTGAGTGGGATAGAACACCAAATTTACTTTGTTCCGTGTCACAAATTCCGAACAAACCCGCATATCGAAGCAATCCACAGGATACTAAGGAGTTGCAACGACAAGTGGATGAGCTATTGACTAAGGGGCTAGTTCGAGAGAGTCTAGGTGGGCCGTACCCGTGATCTTGGTTCCAAAGAAAGATGGCACCTAGAGGATGTGTGCTGATTGCCGAGCCGTCAACAAGATAAACTAAATAACCGGCATGCCAAGTGGGTAAAGTTCATTGAGAGTTTCCCTTACGTGATTCATTACAAGAAGGGAAAGGTGAGTGTAGTAGCTGACGCACTATCTACGAAGTTTTCTTTGGATATCACGTTAGCATCTAGGTTGATGGGTTTTGAGAGTATTAAGTCTATGTATGAGCATGACCCTAAATGTAAGAGTGTGTCTGATGCCATAACTAGTGGGCAGCAGGTTGAGAAGTATTAGTGGCATAACGGGTACCTTTTTAAGAAGGGGAGAGTTTGCATATCCAAGTCCTCGTGGCAAGATGTCGAGAGAGTATGTGGAGTGTGTTTTTAGTGTAAAAGAGCTAAGTCTAGGTCTAATAATCATGGTTTGTATAATCCCTTACCTGTTCCTACTAGCCCTTGGGTAGATGTTTTGATGGATTTTGTGATGGGGCTGCCTCGATCTAGGGGTGGTCATAATAGCATTTTATGTGGTTGTTGATAGGTTTTATAAGATGGCTCATTTCATTCCTTGTAAAAAATGTGATGATGCACAACATGTTGCTTCTTTGTTCATTGCTAAGGTGTTTAAGTTGCATGGTGTGCCTCGAACTTGTTAGTGATAGGGATGCTAAGTTTTTGAGTCACTTTTGGAAGTGTTTGTGGGGTGCTCTTGGCACCAAATTTTTGTTTTCTACATCACATCATCCATAGACTGACGATCAAACTGAGGTTGTTAGTCGCACCTTGGAAGCTCTTCTTCGAGCTTTGACCAAAGGGAAGTCCGGCACTTGGGCTGACGATTACCTATTAATAGAATTGTTCATCGCATGACTAGCACTGCTCTATTTGAATGTTTTTATGGTTTTAATCCTTTGACACCACTTGATTTTGTTCCTTTGCCGAGAGATGCAGTTATTAGCATTGATGGAGAAAATCGGGCAGCCGCGTAGCTCGAATGGCATGCTAACGTAAGGAAAACTTTGGAGGATGCTTATGAAAAGGTAGCGGTCAAGAAGAATAAAGGAAGGAAAAGGCTGGACTTAAAGAGAGGTGACTAAGTTTGGGTGCACTTCCGAAAGGAAAGATTTCCAAACCAGAGGAAAGGGAAGTTGGCTCCGCGAGGAGATGTACCATTTCAAGTGTTGCAAAAGATCAATAATAATGCATGTGTCATAGATCTACCTGATGATTATGTTGTTTCTAAGACATTCAATGTCACTACTTGACTCCTTGTGTTGTTTTGGAAGATGAAGAAGGTTCGATTTCGAGGACGAAATATTCCCAGGAAGGGGAGGATGATGCAGGTCGAAGTGATCATGATACATTTAAACCTTCAAGACCATTCATGAGAAGACAAGCTAAAGAACTTCATGATGCACATTTGATGATGAAGAAGAGCCAAGTAAATGTATGCACTTTGTGAAGATTGGCGTGTGATGTAAGGCTATGAAAGTCACTAATTCTTACTTGTTTTGGAGTCCTGCAGGACTAGTTCTTAAACTTAGCCAAATTGTGGCCTTTTTGTTAGTTATTTGTTTCCTAGTTGATTTAGGTTAACTAGTTATTCTTTTCCTAGTTGATTTAGGTAAAGGCTCAATCTATATAAGCCTAAAGACTTCATTATTTTCAGCACCTTACATTATTTTTATAAAAGAAAATTGGCAGCACTTTGCTCCCAAATCTCGTGTGACTTTTAACTTGTCCAATTTTGGTGTGATTCAAAATTGGACTCGTTCCTTGTTTGACTGAACAATTTGCAATACCATAGTTATCTTGAGGGTCGTTCGTATAGTATAGGTAATCCTTGATTTCATCAAGAAGGTAAGTAGACTAGTTCTTACTTGTTGTGTTGGTAATTCATAAAGCGTATTACTTCTATATTTTGTTTTCTTGTTTCCGCATTTAATATTGCATCAGTTGGTATCAGAGCAACTTTTGTTTATATTACATCACTATTTATACGGCGTGCCATGTGAGGTCTATATGGACCATCGGAGTTTCCAGCATATATTCAAGCAAAAGGATCTTAATTTGAGGCTGCGGAAATGGATAGGGTTATTGAAAGACTATTATATCACCATATTATATCATTCGGGGAACGTCAGTATTGCGGCTGATACCCTAAGTAGGAAGGGGTAGAGCATGGGTAGTTCGTGAGGTTGGATATTTCAGAGCCTAGAGGGTTCTTGCTTGTGTTGCAGCACAGTCATCATTGTTGGAGCTCATCAAGGCTTGCCTATTTGATGATCCTCACTTGTTGGTATTCAAATACACGATGCAGTAGGGGGGTGCTACGAAAGTCGCGACTGGGGATGATGATGTTATACGGCTTCAGGGCCGGATTTGTTTTCCGAATGTTGATGGGCTGAGAGAGTCGATCCTTGAGGAGGCTCAAAGCTCACGATATTCCGTTCACTCAAGTGCCACGAAGATGTATCGTGACTTGAAGCAACATTATTGGTGGCCGATGATGAAGAAAGACATTGTTGGACATGTCTCTCAGTGTTTGAATTGTCAACTGGTGAAGTGTGAATATCAGAAACTAGGTGGGTTGACTCATAAGTTAGTGATACCAGAGTAGAAATGGGAGCACATCACTATTGATTTTGTTGTAGGCTTACCATAGACTTTGAGGAAGTATGATTTTGTTTAGGTCATTGTGGACCGGTTGTCCAAGTATGGGCACTTCATTCCGGTGATGACATCATAATCTTCAAAGTGACAAATTCAAATTTACAGCCAGAAGATTATTCGCCGGCACGTGTGCCCATTTCTACCATTTCAGACCGTGGCACAGTTCACCTTACACTTTTGGAGAGTTGTGTAGTGTGAGTTGGGTATGCAGGTTGATTTGATTACCGCATTTGACCCTCAGAAAAACTGGAAGTCCGAACGGACCATTCATATTTTTAACGATATGTTGATGGGATGCTCTATTGATTCGGGGGTCAGAGGGACCAGTTTCTACCTCTAGCAGAGTTTGTTTACAGCAATAGCTATCGGTCGAGTATCCAAATGGCTTCATATGAGGCCTTATATGGGAGGTGATATTGTTCTACGGTTGGTTGGTTTGAGTCCGGTGAGGCTAGATTGTTAGGAAAAGATTTGGTTCATGATGCTTTGGAGAAAGTTAAATTGACTCAAGAGTGGCTTCATACAGCACAGTCTAGGCAAAATATTTATTCTGATAGCAAGGTTCGCGATTTGGCTTACATGGAGAGTGAGAAGGTTCTTCTTCGAGTTTCACCTGTGAAGGGCGTGATGCGATTTGGGAAGAAGGGCAAGTTGAGCACGAGGTTTATGGGCCCATTGTGAGATACTTGGAGAGAATTGGCAGGTTGCTTATAGGCTTGCATTGCCTCCTAGTCTAGAAGGGTACATCCGGTATTTCACGTTTCCATGCTTCGTATGTACCGTGAGGATAGGTCACATGTTTTTGACTTCGGCATGATACAACTTGATGAGAACTTAACCTGTGAGGAATACTCGTTGGCTATTCTAGGCCAGTAGGTTCGAAAGCTGAGATCTAAAGATATTTCTTCTGTGAAAGTGCATTGGAGAGGTCATCCGATTGAGGAGGCTACTTGGGAGTCCGAGTCCAACATGATGAATAGATACCCACATTTTTTTACCAGTCCAAGTACATTTCCATGTTCGTTTGAGGACTAAAATTTCATTTAAAGGTAGAGAATGTTACGATCCGATAGGTCATTTTGAATGCTTTCTTTCTGCGTTTCGAGACCTTCCATAGCTTTATTTGATGATTTATGACTTGCGTGAATGGTCTATGTTGATTTCCGACAAGTTTAAATGTGAATTTTTAAAGAAAATATGATTTTTGACTTTCAAATGGCTAGAGTTTACCACGGCCAACGTGTTTCATAAACGATCCTGGAACGGTATTTTGACGATTCCGATAGGTTTGTATGCTGATTTTGGACTTGTACACATGTTTGGTTGGGGTCCTGGGTGACTCGAGGCGCCTTATTTAGAAAGTTGTAAACTTTTGATTGAACTTTGAAAATCTTGAGTTTTGATGATTGATTATTGACTTTTGATGTTATTTTGATGATTTGAGCTTGTGAGCGAGTTTGTATGATGTTATTACACTTGTGAGAATGTTCAAATTGGAGCCTGAGGGGCTCGGGTGAGTTTCAGATAGGTTGCAGACTGTTTTTGCATAGCTGAAGGATTGCTGGTGTGTCGGGATGCATATCTCGCATTAGATAAAAAAGGCACTCATTTGTGATGTTGGGCAGGGCGCAGGGAAAGTTCGCTTTTGTGAAGTCTGAGTCGCTTTTGTGAACTGGGGGGGGGGGG
>MCJB01011697.1:102963-113929 GCA_002018475.1 Nicotiana obtusifolia
GGGGGGGGGGGGTGTTGCAATTGCGATGGTTGTGTCGTATTTGTGACACTGGGCAGTGGTTAGATAGCTTCGCATATGGGAAGCTTTGATCGCTTTTGCGGGGAACCGTACATTCACAAAAGCAAATGGTTAGTAGCATTTTCAAAATCTGGAAAGCTCAGGCACTGGTCGCATTTGCGGACATTGCAATTGAGAACAAGACTTAGCAATTGCGGTACCTGCAGCTGGGTAAAATGTTGGGATTTCAGGACTTAGCTCATTTTACACAATTTTTGAGACCTAGATTCGATGGAGGCAATTTTTGGAGAGGAAATTTTTCCCAACTTCGTAAGTTAGTAGCTTCAACTTGTTTTGGTTCAATTTTCATTACTTTTTCATAAATTTCGTTATCAAATCTATGATTCATAGAGAAATTTGGGGTTTTAGTTGTCGTCCCCGGTTGACCTTTCGTTGACATTTTAAAATATGTTAAAGATTGAACTTTTTTTGTACGAGGGTAGTTTCTAAAGCTTGTTTTGACTTGTTTGAACAATTATTGACTGGATTCGGGGTGGTTTTGAGGTTTGTTTTACTAGGAAACCTATGTTTGATTGTTGATCTTGTTCCGTAAAGAGGTAAGTATGGTGGTTAACCTTGATTTGAGAGAATTAGGACATGATTGGTCTATTTGCTATGTGATCTATGTGTGGGGATGACGTATACGCAAAGTAACGAGTGGATATGCATTGCCAGGGGTTTAAGCATGTGGGGTGTATTACTTTATTTTACGTCTTTAATTCTACCATGTCTTTAGTTATTTCACATTTTTGTTAGGTGCTCACACTTGATACATGTTTCACTTTCTACATGTATCCTTACTTGTCGCATGTCCTTAATTGTTACATGTTTTAGCTTATTTAATAATTTTTGTTATTGTGCACCATTATTTGTTACGCGCTCTTACATGTTATTAGATGGATACTTTTACATGTCTCATTCCTTTACATGCGCTATTGCCTTTACTTGTTTCTGTTTCACTCTACTATTTACTATAGGATTGTCATAGAGAATTATGCGTTTTAGTTCCCTTTATCTTACGTACTGAGATTAGCTATATTTGATTGTTACTGATATATTAGATCGAGTTACATGCTGCAACAATATACATGCATACATACATGCATATAGATATATATATATATATAGGCATTTACGTATGGATATGTATATTGGATCCATTTACACGCCGCAACGATATTATATATTTAATCGGGTTGTACGGTGCCACAGTATTATGTACATTGGATCAGTATTATTATGTTTTGGATTGGGTTGTGCACCGCAACAGTATTATCATATATGTTGGAAGGGGTTGTGCACTGCAGCGATTTTGTTATTGATATTTGGGATCGGGTTGCGCGCCACAACAGAAAGAATGTCGTGTAGTTGATATTTATTGTTATGCTCCACTACCGTGTTGTGTTAGGAGGTTGATATTTATTGTTATGCTCCACTACCGTGTTGTGTTGGGAGGTTGTGAACTGATGTAATTTAGGGTCCTCTATTATCTGCTTCTTTTATTCGTTCACTATGTTGTTATCAGTTTCTCTACACTTTTATTGTTTTTCTGCTTATTACTCATACAGGATTACAATGAGTGTCTTGTCATAGCCTCGTCACTACTTCTTGGAGGTTAGGCTCAATACTTACTGAGTACACAGGGTCGGTTGTACTCGACTATACTTTTGCACTTCTTGTACAGATCCCGATGTTGGTCCCGGCGGCGTTCAGAGGTGATTGCTCGGACCCTTTTCTTCCAGGAGACATAAGGTAGTGCTGCTTGGCTATCGCAGACCCTGGAGTGTCGTTCCTATTTTTAGCTATTGTTTATGTTACCAGACAATAATGCATTTTCAATTTCAGACTTGTATTTAGTATTATTAGTGGCTCATGCGCTCGTGACACCAGATTTTGGGGATAATCTAAGACTGCACTGGTTTTACATCTATTATGCGTCATACTATTTCACTCTTCTCTGATTATTAATATGTCTTAGTGGTTAAATTTCTTCAATGGTTGTGCTACTGTTGGCTTGCAGAACAAGCAGATGATAGATGCCATCACGACCCCATGGTTGGGATTTTAGGTCATGACAGAGACATATAGAGGAATCAGCATTCATCATCAATTACAATCAGCATTCATCATCAATGGTTGTCCCTCGACACCGCTTTAGCTTTGTAATAGCTTTCAGCATTTTCAATACAATCAGCATTCATCATCAATTACTGCTTTCAATTCTCTCGTTGCCTACGATATTAGTTTTCCCGCACGGCACTGACATTCTAGTCTAGCGTGCGGAGGGGACCTCAGTTGGCGGACGACAATTGTACTGGCATCGATTGCCTAGCCTTACGTCGCCCTTCCAAAGAACCTCAGGCAGGCGCCATGTAACAGAAGATACGAGAGTCCCAGTATCAACTCTAAATAAAAAGTATGGTAAACACTCCATCAACCCAAAACATCCCACTTAGATGAATTCAGGATAAAATCATAAAACACAACAAACTTTCTATACTCATAGGAGGCATCCATCTCAAGTTGTGGTAAAATCATAAAAATTCCATCAAAATCAATTTTCACATAACCAGGCTATCATAACTAATCCCTCTAGATCAACCAAGTCAAGCAGACTGCCCAACCCCAAAGTATCGCCACAAATGTAATGACTCGACCGTTCATTTTGAGTACTCGCTTAACTTTCTGTGTTCTGAGACTTTTCATAGGTCTATTTGATGACATATGACTTGCATGTGTTGTCCGTCTCAATTTTCCAAAAATTTATGTTTAAAGAAAATGTGACTTTCGACAGTGGATTTGCTTAAAAAAATAAAACCCCTAAGTCCCGCAAAACCCCACGTTTTGCTCTCTTCTCTCTCTACTACTGTGGGCGACTTCATGGATCTTTACGGCAGCCATGGCTGCGCCTATCACTCCCCAGCCTTTGGCTATGGGAGAGTCATTACCCAAACCTACATATGCTGCTCAAGCGATAACCAAAAAACAGCCGCAAACACTCACAAAAACAGGACTGAAAACGATCGAATATGTACATGGGAAACCAACTGTTTCGTTGACAATGGAGGAACAACAAGATGTCATGGAAGAGGGTTTCATCAGACCTCAAAGAACTTTGAGTTTTATTGCCAAAACAAATTGGAATAAAGGGTGGTTGTCTTATAGGTTTGCTCGCACCACGATAACTTCTTATACAATTTGATCAATATGAAGACTATGTTCTTGCTCTATCACGTTCTATGGATTACTTTCTTTGTATTGGTGATGAGCACCAATATAGAGTTTTTCCTTGGACAATAGGATACAGCCAAAGGAGGAGATGAGTATGGCAGTGGCGTGAATTTCTTTGCCAAATCTATCAGCGAATTTGTTTGCAATTAGTTCTTTGTTATCGATTGCGTCGGCAGTTGGAAAGACTATTGCCATTGATAAGGCTACACAAACTAAATCCAGGCCTAATACAGCTAGGGTTAAAGTGATCCTTGACCTACTTGACAAGCATCCAAAACCTGTGAGGCTTCAATGTTTGGATAAAATAACTGGAAAAATTATTGAAGTGTTTCAGGAGATTGTCTATGACAATCTGCCTTTGTATTGCAATCGTTGTAAACACTAGGGCCACGATGAGAATACATGTAGATTTCTCCTGAAAAAGACACATAATGAGGCTGCGATTGAAGAAGTTCAGTTTTGTCAAGAGCAAACAGCGGGGAAAAAATATAGTGGTGATTTGCGTCAACTGTTGAACAAGAGGAGAGGTCTGAATGATGGTGATCGAGGTACTGAAGAGCAGATTAATCCCTCAATGGAAAAAGTGGATACACTAGGTTTGGTTGAAAACTCTACTGCTGCAATTGTTTGAGCTGAGGCAAATCCTAATGCTAAAGTTGTTACACAGATATTGGGAGAGACTAAAGCAAATCCTACTGCTCCAAGTGGTGCTTTAGGTGGTGGAGCTATTGATGCTGGTGATCCAAAGGGTACTGATCAGCTGGCTGCTATTGGTGATCGTGCTAGTATGGAAAAAATAGCAGTTGTGCTTAGTGAAGCTGAAACAAATGCCAAGGGAACTGGGCAAATAATGAAGCTGTGGCTATTGCTGCCGCAGTTCCAATTGAATATGGGAAAAAGTTTGAGGAGAAAAAAGATGCTGGAGATGATATAAGGTTGAAGGACATATCTACTTCTACAGTCTTGGAAAGGATGTATATAGCTTTGAGAAGAGCTGCACAAGTCGAGGGTGCTACTGTTGGTGTAACTGATCTTCCTGGGGTTCATGCTACAGCTGCTGGAATAACATCTATGGAGCATGACCATTCTAATCTTCAGGCTACTAGTGCAAAGGTGATTGTCACTAGTCCTGCATTGGAGGAACATGATGGTCGAGCTAATACACACAAAAAACCAGCTGGTACAACTGGGCAATTAGGCAAGGAAGTTGAGCAGGCTGTTGATGTGGTTCAACAAGAAGGAAAATATGTTGAACAGGATCTTTATCAAAAGGCTGCAAATTCCAGTAGCAACGTCAATTCTGCTGGAAAGATTTATGCATGTATAACTAGGGTGGATGCTTATAAATTGGGCAACAATGTGGAGAAATATATGGAGGAAGGTTGGACTACTGTGCCTTGTAAAAAACCTGCTGCAAAACAATCTCCTATTGGTGGTCGTGATAGGGTCAATAAGGGTGAACAATCTAATAGAGTGCGGGAGTTGTGTACTCTAAATTCTTAGAGCTGCGACCGGCACACGATGCCTGGAGGCCCATGCGAACTGAGGCGTGCTCTTCCATCTTTTTATTCATAAGAAAAATGGGCCTTTTTTGCCTTCAAGTAACGACTACCAAAATTTAAAATGAGTACAACTGATTAACAAGGGAAACACTATCATTTTAAACATGATCAGCACTGTCATTGACATGGTTATAATCGGCCTTTGCATGCAACCAAACACTAACACTAGTCTGCAAGCCTCTAAGAGTACCAAAAGAGTTATACATATTACACAACTTGGTCAGGACAGGGTCCCACCGTACTCAAAATGTTTATGACATCTGCTTCAGTACCTATTGACCTCTAAACAACTACTCCGAAGAAGTGGAGAGCAACACCCAACAGCTGAATCATGCACATACTAGGGATGGGTGTCACTGGGTCTATTTGTACCGGTAGGTACGCACACGACACCCAAAAAGGAAAGGGTATCGGTACGAATAATGTACTAAGGGAATGAAGGAAATCTTTTAGAAGAACCTTGTAGTCAAGCTTCCACACCTAGTGTTTGCTAAAATGCTCAAATGAGCCGAAACCATAAATATCTTCCTAATTTGTGTTAAATCGTGCTATGTTTCAAAATAGATTGTGATTGTTAGGATTTTTTGGAACGTCGTAGTAATTTAAGGAAAGCTCAAAGTGAGGTATGTTGGCTAAACTTCTCTCCTAGAGTTGATTCCCATGATGTTCTTGTAAGCCCTGAGTTACTCTTTACAAATTGATTATTTCGAATAAGCCTTGTGTCCAAAAGATATATGCTCAATATGTATTCCAAATGTTCCTATTATGTTATGTGCTATTTGAAAATGTGTTCGAAGCATGAGTTGCATATCTAATTGTTATAACACCAACTCATAGCCCTAATGAAATGAAAGGATGTCAAAGAAGTATGAAATTTAGAAATGTGTCCATCGTGCCAAGAATGAGAATTTCATTTGTGGCCAATAGTGCCAATGAAATGGAAGAATGTGTGAAACATTATGAGATGAGTTTTGACTCCTTTATATAATAATTTAATTTAATGTCCTATGATCACCGTAGCTATTACAAGTAAGTAGTAATATGAACATGAACTATGGCTGTTGCAAAAACGAGAATCAAGAACTTAGCTAGCGACCCAATATGACAAAGAGGTATATAATGAATTGTAAAAGAGACGTCCTACGCTAAATGATGATGAACATTAGGGAAAGAAATTGAGTCTATGTAGCATTGAAATCTACTGAATGCTTGGTCATGCATGTGTTAATGTAACGAGCTATGTTTCTCCATGATGAGCATGAACATGAAGTGTTCCAAAGATTTGGGAACTTACGACCTTAAAAGTAGTGTTAGTCATGTCGCTCGAGTTTATACATAGATATCTGCATACTGATGTGTATGGAACCCTATGGACGGTCTATGAAACACATAGGAGTATTGTGTTATGAACCCTATGGACGGTCTATGAAATGTATAGGAGTATTGTATTATGAATCCTATGGACGGTCTATGAAATGTATAGGCATATTTTTTATGGAATCCTATGGACGGTCTATGAAACACATAGCATATTGTGTACGTATTCCTATGGATGGTCTATGAAATGCATAGGAGTATTGTGCTATGAATCCTACTGACGGTCCAGGTACATTGTGTATGGAATCCTATTGATGGTCTATGAAATGCATAGGCATATTGTGTATGGAATCCTATGGACGGTCTATGAAACGCATAGGCATATTGTGTATGGAATCCTATGGATGGTCTATGAAATGCATAGGTATATTGTGTATTAAATCCTATGGACGGTGTATGAAACGCATAGGTATATTGTGTATGGAATCTTATTGATGGTCTAGGAAACACATAGGTGTATCGCGTATGAAATGTATAGGTGTACTGTGTGAATAAATACTATGGACGGTCTATGAGACGCATATGTGCATAATATGACGTGCGAAGACTCAGAATGGTCTATGAAATTTATGATCGTAAAATAAGAGAGAGATATGGTCAATCTAGTGAGAAACATTATTAACGCAGACAATTGGTACCCCTTTCATTTGCGTGGTTTGTACATGTTGTTCCAATTACATTATATTACGTATTCTGCGTATAGTTCATATGGCTCAGTTGATTCTAAAAGAGGTATAAGATGATGTAAGTATAATAAGACTTGAAATTTGAATATATGGGATGTTTCGTAGTTCCTTGATGTTAATTATTTGCCTCTTATTTGACTTATCATATTGTCATATGTTGTTCTGCCTTACATACGAGTACTATTCCACACGTACTCATGTCCCTTTTTCCGGGGGCGCTGCATTTTTTAATAGATGCAGGTGGTTCCACAGCAGTCAGTATCAATCAGCGACAGCAGTATATCCTCCTCTTAGCTACTTGGTGAGCCACATTTCATATCGGGGTCATGTACCTTTTGTTTTCTTATGTATTGTGTTTTGAGGTATAGCGGGGACCTTGTTGCCGGCACTATCATAGTACCCTTTTGTATCTATTAGAGCCTCCGTAGAAATGGTGTGGGTTGTATTGGTATTGGGAAAGTCAAGATAGTAATGTTGTATGTGAGTTACATCTTTCGCTTCAAACTATGAAAGTGCGTATTTGAGACATTAAATGAAAGAACTAATGGTAATGAATTGGTATAGTACACATGTTCTATTTATTGTCTAATTAACGAAAATATGTATTCTCTTTATTCATAAGTGAGTTTGGGTAGAAAGTATCTAATAGGCTTGCTTGACCGGGTTCACTCGGTGAGCGCCGGTCGCGCTCTCGGAGTTCGGGGCTTGAAAAACTAGGTATCAGAGCCTAAGGTTATAAAGTGTCCTAGGATGTATTGAAGCCGTGTCTAGTAGATTTCTTCTTATAGGTGTGCTATTGACCACATCTATAATTAGGATGGTGCTTGGGAATTTAAGAATAATACCCTTCTTTGATGATCTTGATCGTGCGATAAAGCTGATTGTAAGATTGTTCCTCCTTGAACTCGTGCATTGCTCTAAATTTCAGTATATGGCGCATAGGAATAAAGCAAGAACTGGTCGAGGAGCCAATGCCACCCCAGGAGTGGCAGTTGACCCTTTAGTTGATGATGTGGATGAACACCCGAGGGGTGAGAATATTACCCCAACTACTACACTGCTTGATTTAACTACACCTGGTCACACCGCACCAGTTCTTACTCCTATTAAAGGTGCAACGATTTCTCCAACTGATATTTCAGTTCCACCTCCAGCTTCCGATACTGGTGTTTCTGATGGGGATCTTAGGGGAACCAAACAAATGTTGGCTCATAAAGTGGCTTCCTAGGCCTAGAGATTGAATGTTGAACATACTTCTTCTAGCCTGCAAGGGGATTCTGCTAGTTCCAGAGTGAACAGGTTTCTTCAGTTAGATCCTCTGGTGTTCACGTGTACTAACACTTAGGAGGGCACCTAGGACCTCATTTATGAGATGCACAAAACTCTTCGAGTTATACATAATGCTGAGACGGAGGGAGTAGAGCTGGCCTCCTACCGCCTGAAAGAGGTCGCATATTCTTGGTTAGAGTTATGGGAGGAGTCCCGTGAGGAGAGAAGTCCTCTAGCGAGGTGGAGTGAGTTTACCGATGCTTTCATTGACCATTTCTTGCCCGCCGAGACTAAGGCGGCCTGTGCCGTTGAGTTTGAGAGTCTGATGCAAGGTAGCCTGAGTGTGTGGGAGTACCAAATGAGGTTTGCGCGCCTGTCCAATTATGCTATTTACAAGTTGCACATATGGAGGCTAGGGTGCGCCGTTTTGTGTAAGGCCTTAGTCCATTAGTTATTAATGAGGCTGCTACGGCTGCCTTGAATTTAGATATGAATGGTGGGAAAATGGTGGCGTTCGCTCAAGCTACGGAGGATCGAAAGTTAAAAAGAAAGACGGAGCAAGATAACAACAAAAAGACCTGATCCGTGGGCAATTTTAGTGGCTCCTGTAGTGGGGGAAATGGTGGAAAGGCATTACATAGGAGAGTGTCATCCGGACCCACGCGGTCAGTTGTTTAGTCTTCAGCTAGAGCATTACCATTAGGGCCTGATCAATAGTGGTGGGGCCATAATACGCCGGACCAAGGCAACAAGGGATCTAATCAGCAGGTCCAGTCAAGCGGGAACGATCAGCCACAGTAGAGGCCCCCCTTAAGGCTTTAAGGCGAACCGTATGGCGGCTGGAAAGAAAGACGACCTCACCTTCTCTGGTGTCAGTGAGAGCGATCGTGGGGTCACTGAATGAAGTCCTCCGTTTCTTTCGGAGGTGCTGACCCGCAGCGAGGCAGAGATGACTAAGTGACATATGGAATATGGCGACGACAACAGCATGTCGTAGAAGTCTTTGTTCAAGTCCCACAGCTCTTAGTCCGTACGCCCTCTAGCCCTATTTCAAACTCTCTCTTAGCGAGTCCTTCAGTTTTTTGAAAAAGATCGTAGAATAGTCGTTGATTGAGATTGAGATTTTTGAAAGAACAAGGGAAAATAGCTCTTATTAAGAGAATGGCTGCTTTGGGGTTCCCTCTAACCTGTAACTCTAAATTGACCCATCTGCGGAGGGTTTCCGTATCCGTCTCCGCGGAGATCGTAAGATCGTAAGACATTATCGCCTTCGCGGGGCGACCGTGAAGTCACCGGATGAATTGCCGAGTAAATAGATCAGATCCGGACGCGGCTATTGCTCCGCGACGATACGGACTCGACCCGCTCCTACCCACTCCGGGGTACCATAGCATGTCGGGAATGAAGGCCAAGGGAGAGACTGCATCCCTTTCCTTCGGTAGCTCTTTTGGTTTCCCAAAGGGGCCCGAAAGCCCCCAAAGAACGGAAACGGAATTCGATTCACTCCCCATTCTCTCTTAAATAAATAAAGCTCGCCCTGGGCCGGGTATGAGTCTTATATCTTATTCGCGAGAATTTCTTCTCTCCGGTCTTGTCTCCTCACTAAGTGTGTCCTAAGTGTAGGAGGCGTCATTTGGGGGTGTGCTGATGTGGCACTGATGAATGTTCCGGGTGCGGAGTCAGTGGTCATCAGCTAAGGCACTGCCCCAACAACCAAGGAACAACAAATAAGTCCCTCAACCCCCTTTTTTCCCTTGTTTCATGATGTGTGTGAATGGGTTTGACCGTAGAGTTTCGTCCCATGTATGCTTGGCTATTGGATGGTACTTCATTACATGTTTGGGACAACGGTAAGTTTAACTCGTACGGGAAGGATGAGGTGTGATGGAAATAGGTTATGTAAGAGGGGGATTTGATGTGTTAACCCAAGCTTATAACATGACTTATGTGATTAGGAAGGATGTATAAGGGGTTGATCATATAAGAGAAAGATGTGGGTGAAGGTGTATGCCCTTAGTCACTCTATAGGCATATGTGCATTAGCTTTCACATATAAGGAAATGCGGATTGCTTGTCATTTCTCAATATCCATGTGTGGACCTACGTGTTCAGAATATTTCACGAATGTTGCATGAGGTTGAAGGTCAGTGCTAGAAATATTAAGATCACGTTATTTATTGTCTCTAAAAAGTTGAGATTCAGGAAGAGCAAATAATGATGTACTCTAGTATGACGAATCATGAATGAGTCAAGGAATGGCCATAGGAATGTGTTTTGAGGAGTATAAGGCAAATAGAAGCGGTGGTTATTATGTATTCGGTAGTTGTTCACTGTGTGGTGTGTTGTGTGTCAGAAAATGAAAGTCGCCCATGGATGGTCCAAAGTTGGTGGTGGTAGAGTTGATAGGGGCCATAACTTGTTCACTAATCTATGGAGAAAATTGTTGAGTTAAAAGAATTTTAGGAGTTTACTTTCTATGAGTGATGTCCAAATTTGTACAGTTTATGCAAATGCTCCAATTGATAATATAATGCCTAGGATGTCACGGTTGGTGTTGCTTTCATGTCCGTGGTAATGTGGTATTGTCTATTTGTTATTAGGATCGATTTTTCGTATTCTCTGGCAGGTGGATAGGCCCAAATGCAGAGGAGACTGCCGAAATATTTGAAAAATTTTGGAGTTAGTCAAATTTGGGGGTTTGTGATGTGTGATAGGAGGAATAGAATTATGTTGGGTGTTTTGGGCAGGCTCTACTCCTCATTGGAGGACGAATGATCCTGGGGG
>MCJB01011697.1:113949-158483 GCA_002018475.1 Nicotiana obtusifolia
GGGGGGGGGGGGGGGACTGTACGGCCCCGTAGAAATTTCACCAATGTATTTGAGGTTTTGCGGTGCCGAGGTAGACTTATGTGTTTGAGGCGATACGGACTTTTTGTGTTGAACAGTGCATCGGGGAGTTGAAGGAATCATGTTGCAGACTATGGCATTTCTACAGTCCACACTGCGACCGTAGAATCACTCTGTGGGCCGCAGATCGGCCGCAGAGTGAAGCAGAAACTTGAGTTAATTTTGAGGTGCATTATGTGGCCGCATATCCATTATGCGGGCCGTATATCTATCGCAGAATCAACGTGAGAAATTTCAGAAGGTATTCTGTGGCGCATTATGCGACCGCAGAATAGGTATGCGGACCGCATATCGTTCGCAGACCTATACAGGCTAGCCCAGGTTTGGAGGAACATTTGTGGTCCATCTTGCGAACCGCAGACCTATTATCCAGTCAGTTCTGCCACCGCTAACCTGAATTCGGACGGTCCATTTTGCCATTTTTATAACCCGACCCATTTTCATAAATAGCCTTTGGGGCTCGTTTTGAAGGCAGAAATCTAATATTTTTAGAGAGAAGTGAGAGTTTTCTAGAGAGAGGAACGAGCTCAAGTGCTTTTCATCAAAATCATGTGCAAGCTTTGAAATCCAATAAGGAAATCCCACAAGATCTTCACTCAAGAGGTAAGGTTCTGACCCTAGTCTTCAATTCGAGTTTATGGTAGAAGATGGGTGATTGGGAGTATGATTCTTGGGTGAGAGAATATTATGTATACATGCATGTACCAATAGGGGTTGTGGGAAGATTATTAAGCTCAAATGGGAAAAGATTGGGTTGTGCAATGATAGGAAATCTTTTAGAAGAACCTTGTAGTCAAGTTTGCACACCTAGTGTTAGATGAAATGCTCAAATGAGCCGAAACCATGAATATCTTCCTAATTTGTATTCAACTGTGGTATGTCTCAGAATAGATTGGGATTACTAGGATTTTCAAAACGTTGTAGTAATTTAAGGAATGCTAAAACCGAGGTATGTTGGCTAAACATCTCTCCTAGAGTTGAATCCCATGATGTTCTTGTAAGTCCCAAATTACTTTTTACAAATTGATTATTTTGAATAAGCCTTGTGTCCAGGAGATATATGCTCAATATGTATTCCAAATGTTCCTAAAATGTTATGTGCTACTTGAAAAATTGTTCGAATCATGGGTTGCGTATCTAATTGTTATAACACCAAGTCATAGCCCAAATGAAATGAAAAGATGTGAAAGAAGCATGAAATGTCGAAATGTGGCCATCGTGCCAAGAATGAGAATTTCATTTGTGGCCAATAGTGACAATGAAATGAAAGAATGTGTGATACATTATGAGATGAGTTTTGACTCCTTCATATAATAATGTCATTACTGTCCTATGATCACCGTGACTATTACAAGTAAGTGGTACTATGAACATGAACTGCGGCCGTTGCCAAAACGAGAATCATGAACATAACTAGTGACCCAAGATGACAAAGAGGTATATAATGAGGTGTAAAAGAGACGTCCTATGCTATATGATGATGAACCTTCAGGAAAGAAATTGGGTCTATGTGCCATTGAGATCTACTTAATTTTTGGTCATGCATGTGTTAATGTAAGGAGCTATGTTTCTCCATGATGAGCATGAACATGAAGTGTTCCAAAGATTCGGGAACTTACGATCGTAAAAGTAGTGTTAGTCATGTCACTCGAGTTTATACATAGTTATGTGCATAATTATGTGCATGGAACCCTATGGACGGTCTATGAAACGCATATGTGTTATAAACCCTATGGACGGTCTATGAGATGCGCAGGAGTATTGTGTTATGAATCCCATGGACGGTCGATGAAATACATAGGCATATTGTGTATGAAATACTATGGACGGTTTATGAAACGCATAGGTATATTGTGTATGGAGTCCTATGGACGGTCTATAAAACACATAGGCATATTGTGTATGGAATCCTATGGACGATCTTTGAAACGCATAGGTACATTGTGTATGGAATCCTATGTATGGTCTATGAAACGCGTAGCCGTATCGTGCATGAAATGTATAGATATACTGTGTGAATAAATACTATGGATGGTCTATGAGACGCATAGGTGTATAATATGACATGTGAACACTAAGAATGGTCTATGAAATGTGTGGTTGTAAAATAAGAGAAGGATATGGACGGTCTAGTGACACGCATTATTAACACAGACAATAGGTGCCACTTTCATTAGCGTGGTTTGCATATGTTGTTCCAATTACATTATATTACGTGTTCGGTGTATAGTTCATATGGCCCAGTTGATTCTAAAAGAGGCTTAAGATGATGTAAGTATAATAATAATTGAAATTTGATTCTACTGGATGTTTCGTAGTTCCTTGATATCCATTATTTGCCTCTTATTTGAGTTACCATATATTCATATGTTGTTCTGTCTGTGTTACATACGAGTACTATTCCACATGTATTCACGTCCCTTTTGTCGGGGGCGCTGCATCTATTAATGGATGCAGGTGGTTCCATAGCAGGCGGCATCGATCAGTGACAGTAGTATATCCTCCTCTGAGCTACTTGGTGAGCCCCATTTGATATCGGGTCATGTACCTTTTGTTTTCTCATGTATTGTGTTTTGAGGTATAGCCGGGGCCTTGTTGCCGGCACTATGGTAGTATCCTTTTATATCCATTAGATGCTCTATAGACATGGTGTGGGTTGTATTGGTATTGGGAAAGTCAAGATTGTAATCTTGTGTGTGTTTTACATCTTCCGCTTCAAACAATGAAAGTGTGTATTTGATACTTTAATTGAAGTAACTAATGGTAATGAATTGGTATTGTACACGTAATCTTTCTTTGTCTAATTAACAAAAATATGTATTCTCTTTATTCATAAGTGAGTTTGGATAGAAAGTATCTAACATGCTTGCTTGACCGGGTTCACTCGGTTGAGCACCGGTCGCGCTCCCCGAGTTCGGAGCGTGACACCGATTCCCACATAAACACTTAGTATCAACCTCAACCAGCTGAAACAAATCATAAGTATGCTCCCACAGTATAACCACACGACGTAACACATCGCACATATGCCCATATCAACAACTCCAACCCCAAATAGTTGCCCACAATCAAACCCAACACCGGTTAATAAAATCATATCATCTAGAACCTTGTATGAACCCTTCACAACACTTCTAATGATGTAAGAAACATGAAGATCTCATAATCACTCACCCAATCAACAAGTCACCCCCCAACGCCACTTGGGCACATACCTCGCAAGCTAAACCCAATAAGCACAACTCGAATATGACTGAATGCGGAAAGAGGTACACATGAGAGAGGTATCATGCAAGACCAATAGATATAGGTCCCTATCAATGTCATACTACGAATCCACTCCACAAAGAGATAAATAAAACAAATGAGCTAATCACAGGGATCTCATCCTAACATAACTCCACTGCGGCATGTAGCCCGGTCCAAGCACATCAATCCACATGGAAATACGAGGATCCCATCCTTGGATCTAAATAACAAGTAGAATACATATCACACCAAGACCTTCCTCTAACTCAATTTCACGAAATAATATCACAACATCTAACAGAATTCCCATACCGGTAGAGCACCTGAATCGCAAATCATAACCAAACCATCCATAAACCAAATCAAAACCTATCGTAATGAGTAACAGAAAGTTCATTCAAGTCATGTAGCTCTCAATAGTGAACACACCAAAATGATAGACACGAGATACCATTATAGAATCTCTCAACAGAGTTAAACATATAAGCAAAGTACAAGAATCACAAAAGTCACTTATATGTGAGGCAGATAGGAAGGCTCACACCGATAAATAAGACTGGATCAAAATAAGACTGATGCTCCTCTGTGGCAAACAAAACCATGCTTGTAGCGACATCATAGTGCAACTGCCTCAGCATTACCGGGGAACGCATATCAATGGGCCGGGCCTCCGCCTCTAGGATGCCCTCTACCCACCCGTCCTCCACCTATAGCTGGTTATGAAGGTGGAGTAGCAACTGGAATGGAGCCCATAGCCTAAGCGCCCTTATGAGATCCACCTCTCCTGAGTCTTGGACAATCCCTCAAGATGTGCCCAGTATCATAACAACCCATCTACACGCGTGGCTGCTGGTACTAAGTCTCTAGCGGATAACTGGAATAACCGTTGTAGGAACCTTGTGTAGGTGGTGAACTAAAATATGACTGCCCCATATGAGTACCCTGAAGTCCTTGACTAGCTGGAGCACCACGAGTAGTCTGAAGTGCGAAATGGACTGGTCGACTACCCGAACATCCGCCGTGATGGGTCATAGCTGAAGAGTAGAATACACTAAATCCCATAGAACCTCGCGACCTCTTGGCCTGCTTAATCTCCCTCTCTTCACCACCGAATATGCTCTAACCTCTGGGCACTCTCTACAACCTGTTGAAATGGAGCATCAGTTTCCAACTTCTGAGCCACGCTGAATCTAAGACCATAATTGAGCCACTCAATAAATCTGCGAACTCGCTCTCTGACTGTAGGAACCAAGGTTGGTGAATGTCCAAATAGCTCACTGAAACTGATGGCATACTCTGACACTGTCATAGTGCCTTCTGTCACGACCTAAAATCCAACTATTTGTGATGGTACCTAACCGAACCGGCTAGGTAAGCCAATTAACCATTATCCAATTTAATAAGATTTATTGAGTCAAATGAATGATAAAAAAACTAAACCTTTATACATTTCCGAAGGACAGGTAGTACAAATAATGAGCTTATAATATTAAAATTTAGAAAGCTGGTATGAAATAAAGTATATCATCTTTTAAAATATACATGAACAGATTAAAATTCTAAAGCTACCAAGATCAAGAGGCAGTTGTGACCAGAACATAGGTACATCTTCAAATCCAGCTCTTGCCGTACACAGCAACATCAACATCCAACATCTACACGTAATGTGTAGAAATGTAGTATGAGTACAACCAACCCCATGTACTCAATAAGTAACAAACCCAACCATAGGTTGAAAGTAGTGACGAGCTGGAAGTAAGGTCAGAGTCCAACACCAATAGCCAAAAATAGTTCATAACAACATAATAAAACAGATAAAAGAAGTAACTCAAAGGTACAATGCTCAACTCATTCACAATTTCGGAAAATAGGCATGCTTTTCAAGTATATCAGTGAAAACCTAAATCTTTTACCAAAATAACCAAATATGAGTAAATTCATAAAGCTATGAATTTTTCCAGAACATCCAACACGAAAATGTTTCATTTTCAAATGGCATGAGGAAAATACATATCAATACCTACATATCAATGTGTATGTGAAGTCATGAATGACGCAATACCGTACAACATGAGGAAAATGCATTTCTAGGCCTATATGTCAAGTGTGCATGTCGAATACAATGCAACCCAGTGATAAAACCATATGCATACTCTTGGAATACTCAATCTCACTGTCTCACACTTTCCAGTCATCATGCTCAATCACTTAACACACTCAATCACTCAGCACTGAACAGCGCAGATCCAGCCCAAGGCAAATCCAGCCCTCATCACTCTCAGTCACTCAGCGCTATATAGGGAAGATCCATCCCAGGGCATATCTAGCCCAAGTGAATCAATAGCAGCTATGCTTGCTGCGGGTGTGCAGGCTCCGGAGGGGCAGATGCAGCCCAAGCGCTGTAATAAGCCAATCGTGGAAAGAATCAATAAAAAATTATTGCAGCATGCTACCTAATCCCATCATGAATCAATAATGCAGTGCAGATCCAGCCCAAGAATAATAAATGTTGCTGCGGCGTTCAGCCCGATCCCATCAATACCACTCACAATCCGGCCCTCAGGCCCCAACTCAATCATCAATCTCTCTAGTCTCTTGGTCTCTCAATGTCATGTAAATCATCCAAAATGATAATATGATGTATCAATAAATAGCAACAGAGACTAAGATATGATATGCAAATGAACGAGTATAACTGAGTATGTACCTGCAATTCAAGCAGATAACGTACAACAAATTGGACCTTGGTAAAAAAAAAAAAATATATATATATATATATAGGACCTCAGTGGGTCTCGACACAATAAGCATGTAGCCTAAACATGGTTTCTGACATGGACCACAGCTCAATTACTCCACCACATAGAGATTTCATGGATAAAAACAAGATTAAGTAACTACACAATATTACAGAATCAATCGAGTCATAATTCACACGGGGCACGCCCATACACCCGTTACTTAGCATGTGCATCACCTCAACACCAAACTCATATCACATATATTCTGGGGTTTATACCCTCAGCACCATCAATTACCGAGCAAGCCGAACGATGCTCCAAAAATGCCATCCCGCGCGTACCTACTTCCGAACAGCTCAAAACCAACCAAAAGCAACTGAAATACATCAAATAATTCCTAAGGAAACAATTCCAAATGATAAACTTCGAACCATTAATCAAAAGCCCCAAACTCAACCAAAAGGATCAAACCCGGGCTTGCACCTCGGAACTCGACAAAACTCACAAAATCCAGTAACCCATTTAGTTACGGGTCCAACCATAGAGTTTCACTCTAATCCGACTCCGAATCGATGTTTAAAACCCGAAAATTAACTCTATAAAACATTAGAAAAAAACTCCCAATTTTCTCTCTTGAAATCCTCAATCAAATGCCAAAAACAAAGATAGATTCATGAAATATAGTCAAATATAAGTAGAGAACACTTACCCCAATCCACATGGTGAAAATCGCTTCAAAAATCGTCTCAATCCAAGCTCCATAGCTCCAAATATGAAAAAATGGTCGAATCCCCAAAAATTAGAGTACTTATAATCACTGGGCGAATCAATGAATCGCGATGGCAGAAATACCCTCGCGACCGCGAAGAAGAAAATGCACTGCCCGTGAAAATGCACTACACGATCGCGGAACAAGCTTTGCGATCGCGAAGCACAAACTTGCTCAGCCTCGAAAAGAACCTTCGCCGATGCGTCCCCAGGCTCGCAAACGTGATGAAGAAGCCATGAAGACCTGCCTAGCTCTACAATGCGAACGCGTGCACACTTGCCCCAACGCGATGCTCAATCTGCTATATCCTATGCGAACGCATATCAGTATTCGCAAACACGAAGAAGAAACACTCAGCTTCGATTTCCCCGTATGTGATCGCATCCCTCAATCCGCGATCGCGAAGAACACTTGGTGCACCAGACTTCAGCATAACCAGTTGGGCCAAAATGAAGGATAAATGATCTGTATCAATCCGAAATACGCCCAAGCCCTCAAGACCCCGTCCGAACGTACCATTAAGTCTTGTAACATAACCGAAACCTACTCGAGGCCTTAAGTCACGCATAACAACATCGAAATGACGAATTGCACCTCAAATCAAACTTAAATGATCTTTGAAATTTCAACTTTCAAAACTCATGCTAAAACATATCAAATCAACCCGAAATGCACTCAAATTTTGCACACAAGTACCAAATGACATAACAAGCCTATTCCAATTCCAGGAACCACAATCCTAATCCAATATCCTCAAAGTCAACTTTTGGCAAAACTTATGAACTTTTGAAACTTTCAAATCCAGGCATACGCTGGAGTTTAAAATCACCATTCGGACCTAACAGAACCATCAAAACTCCAATCCGAGGTCAAATACTAAAAAGTCTAACTTGGTCAACTCTTCCAACTTAAAGCTTCAATCATGAAATTCATTTTTCCAAATCAATTCCGAATAATCCTGAAAAGAAAAACCGAAGATTCACACAAGTCATAATACATCATACGGAGCTACTCATGCCCTCAAACTACCGAACGAAGTGCAAATGCTCAAAACGACCGGTCGGATCGTTACATCCTCCCTCACTTAAACATACGTTCGTCCTCGAACGTGCCAAGAATCATTCCAAAGCCATCAAATCGCCATGTAACCTTACCATGCATATACCCGGGGGTGATCCCACATTGTCCTAATCAATATACCCCCGACAACGCAAGATAACTGAAGATCATTACTCTCACCTTAGTCCGCAAACCATAGAACCCAAATTCAAACATCCGAAACTCCTTACAAGACCCGAATCTCGCATCTACACACTGTATAATTCTTGAAAAGCTGTATTAAGCCATAACAAAAGCCCAAGATGCAATCACATAATATACTACATAACTCCGATGCTCCCAGAAATAACTTCTAACCATAGTGGCTGCAAAATACAAATCCAATACCGGTAATAAACCCCATAGCAAACAAAAACCTCATTCTAAAACCTCCATAACAGCAATGCTATGAACCAATTACACATGGTAGAATCAAGACACACTAATCTAACACAACGGATCATCTCATCATAATTTCGCTGCAATACGTGACCCCGTCCAAACACTAGTCCACTCAAGCCGCAATGCTCCAAATCAACAACCACACGCAATTTGACATCAACTACACAAAGTGAGTAAAGACCATAACCAAGGCGCAATCAACCATTCCACACCCCCAATCACCATCTTGCTCGAATTCCTCTATAAGGCCCAAATAGAATCGCACCATGTGTGCATATAACCAATAAATCACAATCCCTTGTAGCATATATGAGTAACACATAGATCATATCATAACATAAATAAGCTAAATGCTCACCAAATGGCACACCCCTCAACAACAGCATAATGGAGTCAACCAATCCAACCCCATGTAGAGACACATCCTCATCGGGCCTACCAATGGGCCCCAAATCAACTCTGATCATCCACAAATAGATACATAACCCTTCAAAAGTCTACAATGACCTAACCATAATGCATACCACCATCTTGCTAGATTTGGTCACATTTTCACAGTCCACAACCACGAAACAGTCTGCTTCTGAGAAGTCCTAGTCTCAAGATCCATAAAACACACGGTCGTCGTATCTGATCCCAGCTCCACAGCACGAATGTCTAACACACCTCTCATACATGATCATCCTACGAGGAATACTTCTAGAACTCTTCCGTGCCACATAGCAAAATCTGAATATCAGCAGTCGATCAACCAGGCGAGTATAACAATACCAATGAAGCATCCGTAAGTAAAAGCATAGCGCGCCTACTCAATGTGCACTATACTCATGTAATACCAATTAGTGCCAACATCCAAAACCTTTGTACTGCATATACTCATGATTTTCCTTTTGGAATTGAATCGTATACTTGCACATGCAAATCCCCATCTCAAACCACACCTTATCTATCATGCCGTCATATTAAAAGTACGAGAAACTCATAATGAACTCTGAGTCACAAGCAAAATACATACCCGGTCAGCCAGAAACCCTTCATTTGATATCATCCAGGAGAAAATCACAACACACAACATGCTCCTCATGCCAGTAGGATATATCCATCACAAATCGTGGTAGAAATCATCAAAAACTCCTCGAAACCTAGCACATAACCAAGCCATAAGAACTGAATCTGTCTAACTCAACCAAGCCAAGCTAGTCTCCAAACCCAAGAGTATTTCCACAAAACACTTGTAGAAACTCACTACATCATAACTACCCAAAGAACTGATCGTATCCATTATCCTGCTGATCCAACCTACTACCAAGCTGTCTGGTTTCTCCGAGTTCCTTCCGAATTACCCTCAAGTTGACACTTCTCCTTTCTAGAACCCCACGATCCTTAATCAAACCTCACCACAAAAGATCATAGCATAAAACCACACAGCCCTAAGGCCCATAAGTCGTTGTATTCCCTCTTAAGCACCCAAAAAGTAACATAACCGAGACACCTAATCCGAATAGAGACTTTCTGCAAATTTAAACTTGCTCCTTTTACCTTTGTGATATTGAAATGTAGAATCCATAGTGATATAGAAATACCGCAAGTTTCGACACCATCCAATGCAAATGCTCAGATTCTAGCCATACACAAATCTGAAAAATTCTCAATTATTACATATAAATCTTGAATCCATTAGAACCTTCCCGAGAGTCATCCACTCTGCTCAAATCACAATTGCACCAGCCAAACAATCCGTATGACATGTGCCCCATTAGCATGACAGCACCAAAGAAGTAACCCCGCGTT
Organism: Nicotiana obtusifolia; assembly: GCA_002018475.1. NCBI lineage: Eukaryota > Viridiplantae > Streptophyta > Magnoliopsida > Solanales > Solanaceae > Nicotiana > Nicotiana obtusifolia. The sequence continues at coordinate 124,078 of MCJB01011697.1, forward strand.
AATGCAACCGAGCAAATTCCTACTCCATGTGTACTATATTCTTCACGAATAACAACTCAATAATTTAGTGATTCCCATATACCCATAAAGTGTAATACACCATGCATCTAGAAATTTCCTTGCTTAAGTCATTCTCAAAACTAGCCTCTGCAAGTCGTAACTGATTCACAAGTATGCCTCAGACCGAAACCAATACAACACATAACCATGCAATCAAATCATCGATAACAGACTCCCCCACTTAGCTCAAAGCTACAGGTCAACACACTCGATAACACACAATGCTCATACTTTATTATTGCCATAATACCACAGAGATTCAATTAAATCCTTCATAAGCTCGTGTAACACAAACCATACAATACGTAAAATCATCTGCTAAGCTCCCATTCATCCTTGTAACAGTCAAGCCAACTTCCTCAAGCAATCCAAACTTAAGTTGCAACAGATATAACCCACCGGTAAGAGAAAACTCTCCACAAAAACAACATACAGATCACACAACCTCAGGACACCCCGCATGAGATAACCCACCTGCTTAGCCTCATACTGGCATCTCTTACGTCCTACCATAGCCATAACCACTAAGCATTCGCTACATCTTCCTAAGTCCAAGCTCGTCAACATAACATAAGAATCTACTTCATCCCACGAATGAACAACATGGAACTTCCCTCAACATGCTCATAACTCGAGATTGTACAACACATCAAGACATAAATCAAACACCCAATAGTCCTTTTCACATCCCAGACAGACCATTCTCATCTCATCTAATCAATCTGAACACATCTCGTAGTCACATCATACTCATCATATAACCATCCAACCACTCACCTGTTACACCCCAAGTTTTCATACATAAGACTACGTCATAAGTCAATTGATGTAAGCTCCAAAGTGAAATCATCTTTGAAAAGTTAATAAAGTAAGTTAATCATGTTACCATGGAGGTTAAAAATATATAAGATCGTGAATACCAAGTACCAAGAGGGTTGGAAGTCTTAGAAGCTAAACGAATTGAAGAGAATAAGTTTCGTCGAAAGTCGTCAAGTTGGAATGTTATAACATGTACTTTTGGGGTGAGACTAGGGTGCTTAACACTATAATGAGGTTATTTTATGATATTTTTTAGTCGTATGATAGTCGTGTGTTATGTTTTGAAGTCAAGCGAGTTGTGGAACAAAAGTTGATGAAAGTCAATACAAGTTATGTTCATAAGTTTTACTGAACCTTAGGGCAAATGTAACTGCGATTTTCAACCGATATACTTAGATTTAAGGGGTGTTCGAACCATCAAATGGAAGATCTATGAGTCTATATTCTAACGCATTGAACCGTTTGTCAATACGACATCGGAGTAGAGAGATATATGCATTTTTGCGAGACTGCGCAGGCCATTAGGTGACAAGTAGGTGTGTCACCTGCTTGCTTAAATGAGAGGATTAAATATGTCCAAAAAGGGGCTATTTCGGGTCGGCCAAAGAGCCCATTTAAGTTCTTATATCCTGCAATACAACACTCATTATATAGCACAATAACCAGACATAAACCCCTGCAAAAATCCTCCCAAAAATTGCACACAAACCCTAATTTAGTTTCTCTCCTTTTCAAGTTCTAGTTGGAGGAAAAACCTATAGTCTTAAAAATCAAGATAGGAGCTGCGGTATTCAAAAAATAAGGTATTTTTACTGCTCTCTTTCATGATTTTTGTCTACTGTAAATGTTTGGAAAGACGTTCTATAATTGTAAGTACTCATGGGACGGTGATCGGAAGCCGTGAGTTCGAGTTATTCAACTTGTAGTGGACTATTTTTGGGCTATTTTGTGTTGGTGTTGGATTGCGTGTTTTGCTACTATTTTATGTAGTTTTAGAGGATAAGATTGTGGAAAAACTACCAATGCAGGGTGGTGGGCTAGTCGTTCGTCATAACATTTTCGCTCTGTTTGACACTACTTCGGTGGTCGTTTTGTGTATGAAGAGATTGGAGTGTGTTGGGATGTTTTGTAGTATTTTGTGGTGTATATAATGTTGGAAAATAATGTATATATGTTTTTATTGTTGTGTTCTTGATTTGTTGGTGTTCTCTTGAATTTGGAGGAAGTAAGGATTATAGGGGAGATGCTGCCCGTTTTAATACAAGACAATACAGAACATGAATTAGTGACTAGAGGATATGATAATAGCCGACATCGTGGGAATTTCAGAGACCGCATTTCACCAATAATTGAATAGATGATAGAAGAGTTACCTATAAAAGTCATTCAGGAAGAGGCTTCCCTAAAGCAAGCACTGTGACCAAAGTTAAGCTTAAGGGACTAAGTGTGCTAGTTACACTAGGCGTCACCCTCACGCGTAAGAAATTCAGTTATCCCTGGTAGTAGAAGGGTTATTGAAAGGCGAGTAATAGTCATAAAAACTTATGGAAAGACACCGAAGATGAAGAGGTAAAACATCTGCATGTAAAACTTCATGCATTAAATGCTAGTACTACCCTAAAGGGAGGAAGATGGTGTGATATGGTATTAAGTCGGAATTAAGTTGTTCAGAAAACTATGGAATGGTAAAAGAAGAATGCGAAAAAAATGTGAAAGGGATGAGACTGCGCTTATTCAAATCCTACAGATATGTTTGGACCCCAAACATTATCTAAGCACGACTCCGGGGAGAGGCAGTAAGGTTTCCCACACCAGATGTCATTGATAAATAAGTGCGAATGAACAGTTGATACATTAGGAGCCAACGCAAAAGGTAAGTTAAGATAAAATACATATCCTAGAGAGGTTACGCAGAATATATATGAGCTTGGACTGACGAGTAGTTAGTAGTTGATTCAGGAAGAGCTTAGTTATGGCTAGACAAGAGGTCTCGGATAAATCAGTAGATCATGCAAGATAAACATAGTGAAAGCTAGCATAGGAAAAAATTTCAATTCAGAAGTAACCCTATGAATAGAATGGCGCAGAGGTAAGTAACTAAGGATACGAGTAAGAACATCAAAAATTATGTGGGCTATACAATGTAATAAGCTCGCAGCTTTACAAGAGTCAGAGGGTCTTCCCTAAGTACTGCAATGCAAGACTAGATGAGGAAATAAGGAAGAAGGCTTTAACATAAGCATAGTGACCTAAAGAAGAAATGATATTGTAACAATAGTCTCACTATAACATTGTATGCACTCTATAAGAAAGTGGCACCTATTGCAACTAAGGAATGGGAAGTAAGATCCAAAGTAATATTCGAGGTCATTTGAATTACACAAAATTCCGGTCTTCGCGGGCACTATGATAAGCCAAATATTCATGTAGCAAGTGGCAGAATGACTAGGAAAAGCAATTGCTTGTATGTAATGACAACTGAGCAGGCACGAAACGAATTATTCGATCTACGACCCGGAGTTAGTTACGTTATGACCGCTTTTATGATTTTGGAGTACTATCCATATAACATATATATTGATATTCATACAGAGAAGGGAAACTTCAGTATAGGTTAAAAGAAAGAATTGAGTCCACGTTACGGACAAAGGCTAGAATTATTACAAGGTTATATCATGGATGTCCCATAAGCCGCAGATTGGAAGATAGCTTATGCCTACTTAAAGGCTAAGAGAGAAGAGAGAACTAAAGAGTTACATAAGCTAAGTGAAACAGACGCCTGATTATTAGACCCATATAATTATATAATCATGATTAAGATAAATGTAGAATCACTCTTAATATCATAAGTGCAAGAGAGATTGTATAGCAGCCATATTCTATAACAACTCAACGATAAAGCAGTTAGAAGAGTACCTGCTTCATAAGAAGTCAGTATGAAGCTACCTCTAGATTGTGTATTGTTTACCCTTAAATCCGGATAACAATTGAATTTGTTCGTAGTGCTAAGGATCCGTAAATCAATTTGATACAGTGTAAAATATAACGTAAATGATTAAAAGATAATAAGCAAGAGAAGATAGCTGAACCACGAGTATTGAATAGCTGATGATGAAAATATAAGAAATAGGTAAATGATTCGCTAAACAGTGATAATAGCAAAGAATAGCAGTAAAGTATATTGTTTCTTTCTGAATGTGTCGTACAATGATAGTTGGATGCTCTTTTTATAGGTAGCTAAAAAAGTCCTAAACATGGTAGAAGTCTAATTTACAAAGTAAATCCCTTGAATTACGGGATGAAATACCCTGAAATGATGCTTTAACGTCTATAACGGTTGAGATAATTGCTCCTGGCGAAATATCCGGAATTGGCGAGATATACGGTTTGAATTAGATCCCTTGTTACGAGGTGTCCCCTGGCCGACCGATATCGGTTGTCCCATTTCGGCTGCTCCAGCCTATATATCCAATTTGCTGATTTCGGACCAGGGCGGCCCGGCCTCCCATTATGCCCGGACCCGACTTCACTCGATTGCGTCCGACCCAATACAGATAGTCCCCTCGTTTATTGGAGAGTAAGGACAAAAAACGATATGAGTTACCAACCTTCGAACTTGTTGGCTAAGTGATCGATATCTCCACTAAACGTGACGCGAAAGCAAAGCTGTCAAAATCGCTTATCCCCAAAAAGATCCTATGTGTGACGGTAGCGTTGTGATGCACACAACCATCGATGCAGGAAATCATTACCTGCCTTTTCTGCAGAACCTTATACCTTTTTATTGCATTTAATGCGTGCATTTAATGCCGCTCACCTCGTGCTTCGTACCGCCGCTTTTTGGGAAAGTATAAATACTTCCTCCCCCTTTGGATCAGTCTGTTTGTCTTCACGCTATTAATCACTTTGTCTCTTTCGATCTTCTTAACCAGAAAAACCCTTAGTCTTTTTCATCAGAAACTTCAAATTTTCTTAAACTTTTCTTGTTTCTTGCTTCCGCTACCCCAATGGCAAAAACTTCTAAGTCAGTTCCTCATAGGCAAAATTCCCCTGCCCAGTCTGTTGAAGAGGCAGAGCCCATCCGCGCTGAAGAGCCCTCTATGGAACCTCCATTGAAGGCCTTCATACCAGTGGGATGCTTCATAGGCTCCGACTTTAAGGTAGAGAAACCGTCCCCGGTACCCGGTCGAGGTGAACCGGTTTCAGACTATATCAGTTCGATCACCCCAAAGCACCTTGAGAGGGTGAAGGCTAAGTGCCATTGGACAGATAAGGAAATAATAATACCTTCTCCCAATGAAGCCATTACCACACATGTGGAAGGGTACCTTAGTGTATATACTTACCCGTTCACATTAGGACCCATAGACCCTTTGATTGTCGAGTTTTGTAGGAGATATCAGGTCACTTTAGCTCAAGTCCACCCTTCTATGTGGCGTATAGTTTATCTTTTTCGTTTTTTTCGTAGATAAGGTCGAGGGGGGACACCCTTTTACCCTTGACCATTTGCTTCGATTATACAGTCCCCGAATGTTCCGAGGGGGGCTGATTAAACTAGCTCGCCGGGCCAGTAAGGCTCCGTTCTCGAGCATTGACGAGGACAGGGATCGGGGCTGGATGAGCTGATACGTCCGAATTAAAACTTCTGACCTGATCCCTGCCGATAATATGCCGTTCCCCGAGAAGTGGACCACGAGACGTAAGTGCTTCCCTATTTGACTTCTTTTATTACTGTCTTTCAGCGTATAACTGATGTGTTATCATGTGCAGCCGTTTCTCAAGCACCGGCCGCGATCGATGACCTGATGGAATGGGTCAGGAAAATCGTGGCCTAGAGGTCCTATTCCGAGCGGGCCTGGAGGGAAATATCGAAAGGTCTTTGGAAGGCTAAGAACCATGGTGAGCTTCATTTATACTCATCTTTTCCAAAACAATCGGCACCAATACTTAACATTCTGAAAATATGCTTTGCAGGTCTCTCGAAGGATGCCGAGTTGAGGTCGGCAATTACCGGTGGGACAGTTTCTTGTCCCCTTCCCGTGTTGGAGAAGGAAGGAGGAAAGAAAAGAAAAAAGGCTCCCGACAATGCTGAGCCCGAAAAGAAGAAAGGTAGAAAGAAGATGGCGGCTCGTAAGATCACAACCCCCGAGGCCTTTACCGATCGGAGTGACGACTCCGATGGGGCAAAGAGCCCTGAACTTGACAAAACCCCTCGGGAAGTCCCCGAGCCCATTATGGAGGAAACCGATGCCTCCCCAGAGGCAAATATTGAGGCGGGAGCAAGGGCCGAAGATCGGGCCAATGTGCAGGAGGCGGCACGGAGATCTTCGGAAATTCCCGAGATGGCGCATTCTCCCTCCTTCTCAGAGACAATCCGAGACGCTGGGATACACACGCCGAGCAAGGTACCGGCCACGGCAGGGAGGGACCTTCGAGGAATTTTTCGATGGGGTGCCATCGGCCGATACTTTTGGCCTTGAAATCCCCAGAAGGAGTCCCCCAGCCGAAACAAGTGGAACGTCGGCTGGTATTAAGCTAGTAGATAAGTTCCCCGCACCGAGCTCAAACCCTGAAAGGAGGCGGGTGATAACCCTCGCTATCCCCGAGGACGCCCGAGCATTAGGCCCCCCGGTAGGCATAGCAAGCTATCTCCACAGCTTGGCAACCGAAGAGGACCGGGCTGCGATGAACGCTGTGGACTGGGCTTGCTTGTTCAACAAAGCTCAGCAGGCACTGAACAAAGTAAGTTTACCTGTTTACCTTAAACTAAATTAAATACTTTGGTCACAACCCACACTAAAAATCTTCGCTTGAATTTTCCACAGTCATCGGTGCTTCATCACGAAGTGTAACTTCGTATCAAGGAAGGAATGGCACAAGAGTGGGAGCGACGTCAGCGGCTTGAAAATGAATTGGCAAATCTCCGAGCAGAACTAAAATCCGCAAGGAAAGAACGTGCCTCTTGCGTTGATCGGTTGGGGCAAATGGAAAACCAGTTAGATCAACTTCGACCGAGCCGAGTGAGGCAAAAGCTGAAGCGAGCAGTTGGAGAATCAAGACCGAGCTTCTAACTGCAGAGACAACGGCTCTCCAAGGACAGGTCTCGGCAGCTCAAGAAACAATCGGAGCCCTGACTAAGGACAATGAATACCATCGGCTCCAAGTTGAATCGTCCAACCAAGACCGGGCGGCCCTGACCAACCGACTTCAGGAAGCAAAGTCAGAAATCGCTGCTACTAAGGCCAAAGCTGATGGCTTGATAGCTCAGTATAGAGCTGATGCTAAAGTAGCTCACGAGCAATCAAAGGCGCTGACCGAATACACTCAATGCCAAACTCGCCTTACCGTTCTCGAGGAGCTTCAGGACCGTGGCTTCGATTTGTCTTCCGATGTCGCTGAGGCATCAAAAATCGAGGATGAAATGAGAAGGAAAACATTTCCTGAAGAATACGAAGACGGCTCAGATTGACATTGTCTTGTTTTCCACAGCCTAAATGATGTAACTATCCCACTTGATGTTTATTCAATATATCTCAAGTTTGTTCCTTGATTCTCATGTGTCATAATATCCTGCCTTAGCAAGGATCATAAATCGCGACCGACTAATTAATAATCAGCCCGGCTTTAGCCCTGTAGTAAAATCAAAACACATTAATAACCGGTTAGGCCTTAGCCTTGTTCAAAGCAATTTAAACAAGTTATCATTTGCTCTGTTTTCAACCATTAAGCTTATAGGGATCGGGGTCATGCCTTAGCAAAATTTTGGACCCTTATCAAATAAGTTTGACCTTAACTTTGTCTCGAAGTCCTGTTCTTTCAAGCTTCGATCGAATAAGAATTTTTAATTTGATCCGGCCTTGGCCGTAAATCAGGATTGCCAAGATCGGTCTTAATTCCCTTTGTGCTTTATTAGCTTTAATAAGGCCTTAGCCTGGTGTGCCGGTTTCGGGGTTTGCCTTGTTAGGTCTTATCCCTCCCCGGTCTCGATGCACATCTTCCACTAATATCGATTATAGACAATGCGAAGATAATAAGAAAAGCCCTTAGGCTTGATAACACAATGTAGGAATCAAACGACTTTGTTAATATTCGTGTAATTGTACATCTTCAGTGGTCGGAGGGGAATAAGATCGTTCTATTCGGGTACGGCTCTTCTAACCGTTTGACCCTTACATCAATTCCTAGTGATCTCTATTTTGGCCCCGCGAAATTGAAGTAAACAAACGAATGTAGCTAGAGTTTAATACAGTTGATCTACGGTAGCACGACATATGGCTGCCTCATTAAAAACCTTGCCGTAAAACCCAAATTGGGACAAAACCGGTCGAAGGGAAAAAGAGTGCAACGCGTGCTTTCACCCCTAATGTTTGGTGTTTACTTGTCCGATATCGATCCGTCCTCCATATGTTAGCATCGATAAACGAAATAAAAAGAAAGTAAAAAAGACAGAGTAAAATACCTTAGCAGTAGTATCTCTTCAAATGGCTCACATTCCAGTTGTTTGGCAGCTGTTTACCATCCAAAGTCCCTAGCTTGTAAGAGCCCTTCCCGGTGACCTTCAGTATAGTGTAGGGACCTTCCCAGTTCGATCCCAATTTCCCTTCGTTAGGGTCTCGAGTATTGGGGTAATTCTCCTGAGCACCAAGTCCCCTATATTAAAGTGCCGAAGTCGAGCTCTCCGATTATAGTACCTCTCAATTCTCTGCTTCTGAGCTGCCATTCGAACTAGAGCAGCCTCCCTTCTCTAATCAAAGAGCTCTAGGCTAATATTCATAGCCTCTTGGTTGGATTCTTCGGTCGCGTGCCGAAACCTGACGCTCGGTTCGCCTACCTCAACCGGTATCAAAGCTTCAGCACCGTACACTAAAGAAAACGGAGTGCTCCGGTACTGGTTTTATCCGTCGTTCGATATGCCCACAAGATTTCGGGCAACATTTCCCTCCATCTTCCTTTGGCGTCGACTAGCCTCTTCTTCAGATTTTGAAGTATAGTTTTGTTGGTTGATTCTGCCTGACCGTTGCCGCTGGGATGGTAAGGAGTCGACAATATCCTTTTGATTTTATTGTCTTCGAAGAATTTGGTTACCTTGCTGCCGACGAACTACTTTCCATTGTCGCATACGATCTCAGAAGGCATTCCGAATCGGCAGATGATGTGATCCCATATGAAGTCGATCACCTCTTTTTCTCTAACCTTCTCATAAGCCTGTGCTTCAACCCACTTAGAAAAATAGTCAGTCGTAAAAAGGATAAACTGAGCTTTACCTGGTGCTCGAGGGAGTGGTCCTACTATATCCATTCCCCACTTTATAAATGGCCACGGCGATATAACTGAATGCAATGTTTCAGCAGGCTGGTGGATGACCGGTGCATGTCATTGACACCTGTCGCATTTGCGCACAAACTCCTTTGCGTCCTTCTCCATATCGATCCAGTAATAGCCAGCTCGGATTACCTTCCGAACTAGCGAATCGGAGCCTGAATGATTGCCACAAGCTCCCTCATGTATCTCTTTCAAGATATACTCGGTATCCCCGGGGCCGAGACATATAGCTAAGGGTCCTCCAAAGGTCCTTCTGTAAAGGGTCCCATCGTTGGCCAAACAAAATCGGGCCGCCTTAGTACGCAAAGCCCTTGACTCTTTGGGTCGTGCGGAACCTTGCCTGAGCTGAGGTACTCTATGTACTTGTTCCTCCAATCCCACGTCAAACTTGTCGAGTTGACCTCGGCATGGCCTTCTTCCACCACCGACCTCATCAACTGTACGACCTTTTCGAAGTCGATTTCTTCATTATCGACCGACAAGCCTAGGTTCGCGAGAGCGTCGGCCTCGCTGTTTTGCTCCAGGGGAATGTGCTGCAGGGTCCATTCCTTAAACCCGTGCAAAGTGACTTGAAGCTTATCCACATACCTTTGCATACGGCTCTCTCTGACTTCGAACGTCCAATTCACTTGGTTGACCACAAGGAGAGAGTCGCACTTGGCCTCGATTATTTCTGCCCCAAGGTTCTTGGCTAGCTCCAGACCTGCAATCATACCCTCATACTCGGCTTCATTGTTAGTCAATTTTATAGTTTTGATGGACTGTCTAATCGTGTTGCCGGTCGGAAGTTTTAGTACGATACCTAAAACCGACCCTTTCGAATTCGAGGCTCCGTCTGTGAACAGAGTCCACACTCCCGAAGGAGTCCCCGAATTAGTCATGAGTTCCCTTTCGACTTGGGGAATAAGCGACGGTGTGAAGTCGGCGATAAAATCAGCCAGTACTTGAGATTTTATCGAGGTTCGAGGCCAATATTGGATATCGTACTCGCTGATCTCGATGGCCCATTTGGCCAGTCGGCCTGATAGCTCGGGCTTATGCATGACATTCCTAAGTGGGTAAGTCGTCACTACGCATATCGAGTGACTTTGGAAGTATGGTTTTAATTTCCTAGAGGCACTTAATAAGGCGAGTGCCAGCTTCTCTAAGTGCGAGTACCAGTTTCGGCCTCCCCTAATGTTCAACTAACATAATATATGGGAAACTGCGTACCTTGTTCTTCTCGAACCAAGACTCCGCTCACCGCTATCTCCGATACAGCGAGATAAAGATACAATAGCTCACCTATTTTTGGCGTATGTAATAGAAGCGGGCTAGAAAGGTACCTTTTGAGTTCCTATGAGAACTCGTTCTTCTTCTGTAGCAAATTGAAGAACTGGTGGCTCATATCCGACGACCTAGATATGAAACGGCCCAGTGCTACGATCCGGCCTGTAAGTTTTTGTACAGCCTTGACACTGTCGACGACTTTAATATCTTCGATAGCTTTGATCTTGTCCGGGTTGATCTCTATTCCTCTGTTCAAGACCATGAACCCGAGAAATTTCCCGGAGCCTACCCCGAACGCGCATTTTTCCGGGTTCAACTTCATATTGTATTTCTTCAAAACGTCGAATGTTTCCTGCAAATGACTAAGATGGTCCTCTGCTCGCAGGGACTTGACCAACATGTCATCAATATAAACCTCCATGGTTTTACCTAGTTGGTTTTCGAACATTTTATTTACCAGCCGCTGATATGTAGCCCCCGCATTCTTAAGCCCGAATAGCAACACATTATAGCAGTAAGTGCCATATTTAGTGATGAAGAACGTTTTCTCTTGATCGTCCTTGTCCATTTGTATCTCGTTATATCCAGAATAGGCGTCGAGAAAACTTAGAGTCTCGTGGCCAGCAGTGGCATCGATCATACGATCGATGTTGGGCAGTGGGAAAGAATCTTTAGGGCATGCTCTATTTAAGTCCTTATAATCTATACACATTCTAAGCTTGTTCCCCTTTTTAGGCACTACAACTACGTTAGCTAACCATTCGGGATACTTTACCTCTCGAATGGACCCTATATTCAAAAGTTTGATTACCTCTTCCTAGATGAAGACCTGCTTGACTTCGGACTAAGGTCTCCTTTTTGGCTTGACCGGCCGAAATTTTGGATCGACACTCAGCTTATGTGTCGCAATCTCCGGTGGTATGCCTGTCATATCTAAATGGGACCAAGAAAAAGAGCTTTCATTAGCTGAAAGAAAAGAAAGTAGTTTGGTCCGGGGTTCAAACCCGAGCCCAGGTATACCTTCCAGTCGGTGCGTCATGGCGGATAGAGACTTGCTCCAGCTCCTCAATTGTTGACTTGGTCGCCTCGGTCTCATCCGGGACGACAAAAGATCGAGGTACCCCGAAGCTGTCTTCATCAGGCTGGTCTCGCTCGCCCTCATCTATCGAAGGCGGCTTTTGTGATTGCTATTTGGCCTTCGGTTGAGGATTGGTAGACTTTGGTGTTGTTTCTTCTATTGCGAACATCTCCCTCGCCGCGTCTTGTTCTCCAAAAACGGTGATGATCCCTTCAGCCGATAGAAACGTTAACATCTGATGCAAGGTCGAAGGTACGACCTTAATATCATGCATCCAGGGCCTTCCGAGAAGGGCATTATACCTCATATCGCCCTCAATTACGCAGAACCTCATTGCCCTGGTGGTGCCAGCGACGTTCACCATCAGTGTTATTTCTCCCTTCGTCGTCTCCGATGCCATATTAAAACCGTTGAGCACTCGGACCTCGGAAAAAATTTGGTTCGTTAATCCCAGCTGCTCAACGACCCAAGACCGGACTATGTTGGCTGAACTCCCAGGGTCAATAAGTACACGCTTCACTCAAGTATCGTGTATCAACATTGATATTACCAGCGCGTCGTTTTGGGGTTCTATAAGGCCCTCGATATCTCTGTCGCTGAAGTATAGAGTTCCTTCCGTTGCATAATCCCGAGTTCGTTTCTCTCGGGTGATGGAAATCTTTGTACGCTTCAGTACCGGTACTTGGGGCGCATCCGTACCTCCAATCATCATGTTGATTGTATGCTTGGGCTCTTTTTGATCTACAGGCCTAACCCTGTTTTCATAATGATTCCTTGCTCGCTCGCTGAGAAATTCCCGAAGATGCCCGTCTCGAGCAACCAAGCTACCTCCTCCCTCAATTGTCGGCAGTCTTCCGTTCTATGCCTGTGAGTGCCATGATATTTGCATACAAGGTTAGGGTCCCTCTTGGCGGGGTCTGTTTGTAACGGTCTTGGCCATCTGGTATCTTTGATGTGACCGATTGCTGAAACTAAGGCTGCCGAGTCGACATTAAAGTTATATTCTGACAGCCGGGGTGCTTACTGTCGATCGTTGGTTTTCTCGAAGTTGCCTTTCGGCAACGACCTTCTGTTCCTTTGATTGATGTCGTACCTGTTTTCCTGTCTCGGGACTTTGTATCCCCTCGATATAGTCCGTCGATCTTCCGGGTATGGTCGGTGCCTATCTCGGTTCGACCTTGGTTCTCGAAAGTTGTCCCTTCGAGGTCGATCAAAAGCCTTAACTGTATATGAAGAACCTGACGCAACCCCGACCTGATCATTCTCTATCCTGATTTTTGACTGGTACCGGGTGTGGATGTCCGCCCAGGTGATGGCCGGATATTCAATCAAACTCTGCTTGAGTTGTCTAGATGCTGCATAACTGCCGGTATTCAGCCCTTGGGTGAAAGCTTGCACTGCCTAGTCGTCTGTAACTGGCGGCAGATCCATCCGCTCCATTTGGAATCGAGACACGAACTCCCTTAATGTCTCACTGTCACGTTGTCTGACTTTGAATAAATCGGACTTCCTCGTCTCGACCTTAATAGCGCCTGCATGGGCTTTTACGAATGTATCAGCTAACATGGCGAATGAGTCGATGGAGTTCGATGGTAAATTATGATACCACGTCATCGCTCCCTTGGATAGAGTTTCTCCGAATTTTTTCAGGAGGACGGACTCGATTTCGTCGTCCTCGAGATCGTTCCCCTTTATCGCACAAGTATAAGCTGTCACATGCTAGTTTGGGTCCGAAGTTCTGTTGTATTTAGGACTTTCGGGCATGCGAAACTTCTTTGGGATCGGCTTCGGAGCGGCGCTGGACGGGAAAGGCTTCTGCACGAATTTTTTAGCGTCCAAACCTTTCAATACTAGAGGTGCCCCCGGTATCTGGTCTACCCTCGAGCTGTATGTTTCGACTTTTATATAGTTGGCTTCAAGTCTTTTTTCTCCTGTCTCGACCCGCTTTGTTAACTCCTCCAGCATTTTAATAATCCCGGAGTTGATTCTCGAACTGCTTTCATCCGGTTGCGCTGTGACCGGTCCGTTTTGCTCGGTTGCCGCCTGAGGAGGAACGTTTTCTGCTCTGTCCGGGTCTTGAGTGCGGCTTTGCAATTGGGCTATCGCCGCTTGCTGAGCTTGTACCATATCAAATATCACCCTGAGACTGATTTCATTTTCCCCGTTCTGCTGAATTCCGGAGTGGTTCTCCCCCCGGACGCTGTGCGATGAGCTGGGAGCCTGGTCAGCATCGATCGCCATTTGAGAATTAGCGTCGATTGGGACCTCATGTCCGGGCATAGCGTTGTTTTCAGCTTGGTTGTTGACCTCGTTGTTGATGGGGAGTGATTGTGCCATGATCAATCTGTAACCTGGAAAACAGAGAGTTCTGCAAAGAGCAAGCGTAAAATTGTGTTTGAAAGAGAATTGTATCAAAAGTTCACTAATATCCTTGGCCCCACGGTGGGCACCAAACTGTTTACCCTTAAATCCGGATAACAATTGAATTTGTTCGTATTGCTAAGGATCCGTAAATCAATTTGATACAGTGTAAAATATAACGTAAATGATTAAAAGATAATAAGCAAGAGAAGATAGCCGAACCACGAGTATTGAATAGCTGATGATGAAAATATAAGAAATAGGTAAATGATTCGCTAAACAGTGATAATAGCAAAGAATAGCAGTAAAGTATATTGTTTCTTTCTGAATGTGTCGTACAATGATAGTTGGATGCTCTTTTTATAGGTAGCTAAAAAAGTCCAAAATATGGTAGAAGTCTAATTTACAAAGTAAATCCCTTGAATTACGGGACGAAACACCCTGATATGATGCTTTAACGTCTATAACGGTTGAGCTAATTGCTCCTTGCGAAATATCCGGTTTGAATCTGATCCCTTGTTACGAGGTGTCCCCTGGCCGACCGATATCGGTTGTCCCATTTCGGCTGCTCCAGCCTATGTATCCAATTTGCTGATTTCGGACCGGGGCGGCCCGGCCTCACATTATGCCCGGACCCGACTTCACTCGAATGCGTCCGACCCAATACATGTATGCACCAGAGGTGCAAGTATTATAATAGGGCTTTAAGGTGTAGTTGTGAATTCTACCTATGTGGAAGGGAGGTCATGAAAGAGACAGAAGATGTGATGCGAGATTTAAAGGTAAGTATGGTGAAGATATATAAAGTACAAGATACTCAAGTGCAGAAGGTTGTGAATAGTCCATATTTCGGAGAGGCGTAGAAGCACTGCAATTCAGTATCCGGAAATGATAGTGGTGTTGTCAGTGCGATATCTTCCAGCCAATGGTTTCCAGGTACGGAGAGGTCTAGATAAGAGAGTAAAGTAGAGTTAGAGACCTATGTGATGTCTCGCTTGTGGTTCCAGAATAACATAAGGAAATCGATGGTGCTAGCAAGTTAAGGAAGTTTGCGAGTATTATAAATCGATATGTGAAGGTCACAAGCTAAAGTATTGTAGAGCGTTAAGGCTTTAGGTAGACAGGAGTAAGGATATGAAAAGGTGAGTGAAAAGGTGATGAGAATAGGTACGTCCTCGGGGTTTAACTCATCAAAAGAAGAGAATTGATGGTTTCCGTAAATTATAGATAGCTTTGTATAGCCTGAACGGACTCAAAGGAGCTTAAGACTAGGAGCATTTAGAAGAGATGGAATGCCACCCTGGTAGTAGAATAAAGGTGTAACTATGATAAATGATAAGAGGATTACATTTAGGCCTTTGATTGGGTATTGATTCAAAGAAATGAAATCATCTTTGGAAAGTTACTAAAGTAAGTTAATCATTTTATCGTGGAGGTTACAAATATTTAAGATCATGAATAGCAAGTACCAAGAGGGTTGGAAGGCTTAGAAGCTAAACGAAATGAAGAAAATAAGTTTCGTCGAAATTCGACAACTTGGAATGTTTTACATGTACTTTTGGGTGAGACTAGGGTGCTTATGAGGGAGCGTACTACGGTAGAGCAGTTACACATATCAAGCCTGAAAGGGCCGGACATCTACTTTTACTTACTATATTGAGAGAGAGATAAGTCAGTATCAGTAGGTAAGTATATCTTGAAATTATATTTGACTCCCAAGTACTTTCAGTTATTATATTATCAGCTCAGTTTAGCTTTCAGTTATTTGTTGCCTTACATGCTCGGTACATTATTTCATACTAACGTCCGTTTTACTGAGGATGCTGCATTTCATGCCCGCAGGTCCTGATAGACAGCTTGATAGACCTTCCCAGTAGATAAAGTCAAACATCAGCTTGGTTGGCAAGCTCCACTTCCTCTAAGTTACCAGGTCTATACCTTCGAATCCATTATACATATATAGGTTTGATGGGTAGGTCCAGGCCCTGTCCCAACAATGACAAAGTCAGTTATCCCTAATGTCTTGTAGACAAGTTTTGTACATTTTATATATCGGTATTGTGGATTTACCATCCCTATATTGATGTTTAGTTTGGTATTACTGGTTGTAGACATTATTTTTAGATGATTCAGAATATGGCCAAATCGGCCTAAGTTAAGGGTTACTCCTCCAGAGTTCACAGTTAGAAAGTGGTATACTCGGGCCGAGTATAGCACCGGGTGCCGGCCATGCCTCTTCAGATTTGGGGCGTGACATCACCAAGCCATAAGCCCCACTCATAGGGTCATTGTAAGACATAGAGTTCCAAAGTTACATGCTAACACAACTTAAATCACCGAGTCCAAGCTATGGCCTAAAGCCGGCCACAACTAATACCGAGCACCCACATACACATACGAGCGAGTGGAAGGAATTCAAAGAGGTACACTTCAAGTTGAATCAATGCCGCACGATGAGGGAAGAAAGATTGGAGGTTTATTCTAAATGCCATGTAGCCCCTCGAAGATAGGTATGGAAAAGTGGAAAAGTGTTGGGCAAACCTACACCAAGTGTTACCAAGAATGAATGGATGCAAAGGAGGAAGAACAAATACCAACGAAACGGTAGAGGATACATAATCGACAATAAGGAGGTTGTGTCTACTTAGCCAACATATGATCACAAGGAGTCAAAAGGAAAGGGGACAACTAGTAATGCAGCTGGTACTGGAAAAGAAGAGAAGAATGATCCAGCAAAAATAAGCAATCAATTTGCTTTGTTAGAAGAAGGTGAAATCGAGATGCAAAAGCAAATAAAAAAAGGAAGCTGTGGAAAAGGTGTTAAATAAGGAGAAGAATGAGGCAAAGAAGGCAAATCCTAGTTCTATTGGAAAACTTCTCCGTAAAATAATGAAGTGCAAGTTGTGGAAAAGGTAGCTCCTAATCCTACTATTACTGGGATTGAGGAGTCTAATAAAAAGGAATCTGCAATTGAATGGTACATAGGAGATTTTGCACGAGTAAGGAGGAATTAAGGCAGATGAATGTTGTTAATCATTCATGCCATGAAATTCCACCGCAAACTTATGGAGATCCCAAGGAGAATGGGGCAAGCGTGGAGGTTAGCTCTAAAAGACAGTTATGGAGTGATGAGGTTGATATTATGGAGGAGGCCAATACCACAATATCTAGTACCAAAATCAAGAATGAAAGACACATTAAGTTTGAGGAAGTGGTAGCAGATGTGAGGCCTATTGCTGCAGTAAACCCTAGAATGTCAACAACTAGGGTTGAGTCTTGGAAAGGGGCTAGTCAACCAATAGCTAATCTAATTCTTGGAGTAGGACAAGGCACACATAAGGAGGTTACTTACACAGGTGGATCAATTTGTGAAGCTTCAACTATGAAAGGAGCCAATGGAATAGTAATCCCTAGGGATACTGTCCAGTTTTTGGCTAAGAAGGGCAGTGATTCGGTAGAGTTTTTAGCTGATCAACAAGTTGGGAATGCTCATGTTGACCTAATGGTTGATACAGTGAGGTTACTTAATCAAACAACTGCCATTGACATGCCTAAAGGCAATGGAACGATAATTTTTGGGTGTCAATCTACCGGAAACCTTAGCTTGGGTGATGTGTATTCTCTGCAATTCAAGGCAATCTAGGAAGCTACAAAGGCTAAGGAATCGAATGATGGGGTATTGAAGGAAGTTACAAATTGTGATAATGATCAAATGGATATTGTTCTTATGGCAAATCGAATGGAATATGGGCAAAGCAACAATGTTGTGCAAATAGCTGCTCTAGTTGTTGATGATCCTGAGCTCTTAGCTGGGAAAACATTAAGTGTTACAAGTGGCATTATGGCTAAAGGGATCCTGATCAATAATAGGGGTCAGAAAGAGTTGGGAATGATAGCCAAAATCATGAACCAAATCCTTCAGACCTATAGGAGGTTGATGACGAACAACATGTAGATGAAGACTTGGGGGAAGACATAGAGGAGGAATCTACAACTGCTAACTTTAAACAAGTAGCAAGAGATGGTGATATATCTCCCAATCGTGCGGATAAGAAGAAATCAACTGGGAAACCTACCGGGAGATAAAAGAAAGACATCAAAGACAGTGTACCTTTAAGGGTGGCACTAAAGAGGAGTGTGATCTCTAGTTCCAAATAATCTTATGGATAACACTCTAGTTTGGAACGTGAGGTCGATAAACACACTAAAAGATTTTAATAGGTTTCTTAACCTACATATAAAGTACAATTTTTACTTGATAGGAATGATGGAACCTTGGCAAGACATCAATAAGCTGGAGGAGTATAGAAGGAAGCTGGAGATTCATTCTGCTCATGCTAATGTGAACGGCAAGATATGGGCATTTGTTGATGAGGATATTGATGTTGACATTGAGATGAATATGGAACAACAAATGACATTGAAGCTGTTTCATAGGAATCTGAGTAAGGAGTAATTTGTGACACTAGTTTATTCCAAATGTGATGCTATTGAAAGAATTGATCTTTGGGATTCATTGTATCACTTAGCCTCATATATGGAAGCTCCTTGGCTTGATGGAGGAGATTTCAATGTGGTTCTACCCGAGGAAGAGAAATATGGGGGCCGGCCTATGTACTTGAGTGAAGTTGAAAACTTTGCACATTGTTTGGACACATGTGCATTATATGATCTTGGCTTTAAAGGGAGCCTATATACTTGGTGGAATGGGAGGCCTAACATCTATTGCATCTTTAAGATGCTTGATAGGTTCTTTGAAAATCAACAATGCTTTGATTTATTCCCATCATTGGAGGTTGAACACTTGATCAAGTATGGTTCTTACTATGCCCCTCTCCTGTTGTCTTGTAACATTGACACTGTCCAAGATAAGAAATGATTTATGTTTTTATACTTTTGGACCAAGCATGAATCTTTTTCGAAGGTGGTAAAGGAAAATTAGGTAGCTGATTCCTTGGGGAACCCATTCATTTTATTCCAAAGTAAGGTGAAAAAGGTGAAGACTGCATTGGCAGCTTGGAGCAAGGAGACATTTGGAGATATTTTTAAACAAATTGCAGCATTAGAGGATGTTATTAAGGTACATGAGATTGTGTTTGAATTGAATCCAACAGCTCAGAATAGAGCTAAGTTACACAAAGTAGAAGATGACCTTATAAGGTATTACCATCTTGAAGAAGAATTTTAGAGACAAAAGGCTGGAATACAGTGGTTTAAGGATGGTGATAGGAACACTAAGTTCGTTCATGCTCATGTGAGAGGCAGGAGGAAAAGGTTGCAGGTTTCCAGAATCTTGGACAAAAATGATAATTGCCTTGAATCACAAGAAAATATGGAAAGGGAGGCAGTAGAGTTTTTCCAGGCTCAGTTTACAGAAGAAAGAATTCCTACTAACTTTGATATTATTCAGCATGTTCCTAGGATGGTGTCTCATGATCATAAGGCAAAGTTGTGGGAACAACCAACCATGGAGGAGGTTAAGGAAGTAGTTTATGGATTGAATGGGGATAGTGCAAGTGGTACAGATGAATTCACTGGCCAATTTTATTAAGCTAGCTGGGAGGTTGTATTTGATGACGTACTCAATATGGTTAGACCCTTATTTTGTGGTGCAGAACTACCAAAGTCCATCACTTACACAAACCTTGTGTTGCTTCCAAAGAAGAAGAATGTTGCTACATTTTCAGACATGAGACCAATCAATTTGAGCAATTTCTCCAAAAAGATCATATTTAGAGTGATCCATGAGAGGTTAGTTGAGCTGTTGCCTTCTTTAATTTTTCTTAATCAGGCAGGTTTTGTCAAAGGAGGAAACATTATGGAGAATATCTTGTTAACTCAAGAGATCATCAAAGACATTAAATTGAGAGGGAAGCCTTCTAATGTTGTAATCAAATTGGACATGGCAAAAGCTTATGATAGAGTCTCATGGCTATTCTTGAAAAAGGTACTGAGGCAGATGGGATTTGGTGAGATTTTCATTGATATGATATTCAGACTAATCTCCAACAACTGGTACACATTGCTTCTTAATGGGTAGGCCAATGGTTTTTTCAAATCATCTAGAGATATTAACCAATTAGATCCACTTTCTCCTACATTCTTTATTCTAGCAGATGAACTGCTTGGGAGGGCTTTAGATGCATTGTTTGACAACCCAGATTTCATAGGCTTTGGCATGCCAAAGTGGAGTCAAAACATTAACTACCTTTCCTATGTTGATGGTACTATTATCTTCTATTCCTCTCACTATGGAGCAGTAAAGCTTATCATGAATGTGTTAGAGGAATATGAGGCAACTTCAGGTAAGAAGATCAATAAAGAAAAGTCTTCCTTTTATATGCATGTAGGAGCTCAAGCAGATGAAGTAAACACTGTCCACTTGATTACTGAATTCCAATGACACTCATTCCCATTTACATACTAGGGCAGTCATATATTCTACAGTAGGAGGAGGAAAGACTTTTATAAGAATATCATCTTCAAAGTACATAAGAGGTTATCATCATGTACGGGCACGTTATTATCAATTGGTGGTAGAGCAGTTCTGATCTCACATGTATTGGAGAGTATGCCAATTTATCTCTTGTCAAATGTGAATCCACCAGCATATGTGATCAATCAATTGCACAAGACGTCTGCTAGGTTTTACTGGAGCAATTCAGGCAATGAAGGGCAAGACATTAGGCTTCATGGGACAAATTATGTCTTCCTAAAAGTGAGGGAGGTATGGGTTTCAGATCCTTACATGATGTGTCTAAGGCTTTGTTTACCAAGCTTTGGTGGTACTATAGAACAAAAGACTCATTGTGGTGTACATTTATGAGAAATAAGTATTCCAAGAAGATCAATAAGGTGTTAGTACCTTGGAGACAAGTATCTCATGTATGGAGAAAAATGTTGCAAATGAGAGATGAGGTGGAGCATTAAGTGTGGTGGCTATGGAAGAATGGCAACTCCTACTTCTGGCATGATAATTGGACTGGACTTGGAGCTCTTTACCATGCTTCAACTCCAGATCATTGGTGTGATTAATCTATAAAGTATGTCAATGAAGTGGTTGAAAATGGGGCATGGAATGAAGTGCTACTAAGGGAATTACTGCCTGATGAGCTAGCTGACAACATTCTGGAGACAATCACACCACCTTCAGACCTTTCAATGAAAGAAAATCCTTGGTGGAATCTGGAAACAAAGGGACATTTTACAGCGAAGTCAGGTTGTCAATATAGAAGGAAGAGAAGAGAAGAAAGCAAGCTATACAAATTCTTTTGGGTAAAGGAGTTGCCTTTCAAGATAAGTTTCTTCATGTCGAGACTTCGGAAAGCAAAGTTACCATTGGATGACTGGTTTCTAAGGCTGGGATATTTCATAACATTAAGGTGTTGGTGCTGTAAGAATGCTAAACAAGAGACACTGCCTCATGTGCTTCTAACATCACCAGCTACAAGATATGTTTGGAATTACTATGGTGCACCTGTAGGGATTAGAGCAGATGGGAAGCAACTTGTGCAAGTGATAAACGAAAGGTGGAGCAAACTTGTTAATACAAGCTTGAAGGCAATATATCAAGCTATGGCAAGTTTGATTGTTTGGCATTTGTGGAAGAAGAGAAACTCTGGAAAGCATGGGAAGAGTGTTTCTATAAATAGATTGATCTTTCAAATCTCAACCTCAATCCAAATGCTACTAATGGTGAGAAGACCAGGCTTTAAGGGTGTTACCTCAAGCTGGCCAAACTTGCATGAGAAGCTGTCACAACATATTCCTAAGTTGAGGTATACTTAGGTTTTGTTGGAATTACCTCCTGTGGGGTGGATAAAATGCAATACTGATGGGGTATGTAGAGGTGTCAATGGAGGAGCATCATATGGCTTCTGTATAAGGGATGGAATAGGAGATATTATCTAGCACAGGCAGATGCAGTTGAGGATGCAACTAATAATGTTGCTGAGGCACAGGCCATTCTAGAGGCTCTAAGGTACATAACTCAAATGCAATTTCCTCCTTGAATAATTGAAACTAATTCTTTACTTACGAAGAGAGTGCTAGATGAAGTTTGGGAACCACCTTGGACCATTGCTAATCAAATGGATGAAATCATAACGCTACTGTCTAAGGGTGCTTTTCAGATATTTCAAGTATTGAGGGAAGGTAACAAGTTAGCAGATCATATAGCTAATTTGACACTGGATAAACAACACATTGTACGGGTGCATTCCTTTTGGGAATTGGACACACAAGGGAGAAGCATATTGAATAATGACAAGCTTCAAATACCCTACATAAGAGTAAGAAGTGCCAAGCCAAATGCCAATTGATGATGGAGTTGGAAGATAAGATGAAGAGTAAGGAGGAGTATCTTGTAGCCAAGAGAAGGAGGAGAATGTATCATGGAAAAATGAGACAAACTATAGGGTATGGAGGTCACATTTAACTTCCAACTCAAATCCTTAGGGAGGAGAGAAGGAAGGATTTTTTCTCTAACATCTTTTCTTATTTTGCAGGCACTTTGGAGGGGGCTTGGCTCTATGTTTTAGCCAAACCTATTAGGGTGGTATTAGTAACTTTGATACTCATTCCATATAGGTGCAAACACTACTTAGGCCAGCCCAATAGCACACTCACTAAGGCAAAAGGAATGAGAGACAGCTATTCAAGAATTTTTTGCGAGTCATGTGCAAATAGGCCTTTTCAAGGATCTTGGTTCTTAGTTCTTTTTGTACTATCAAAGGTGTGTTTTACATAGGACCTTGATATTAGGCTTCATGTACTTCCATTTTTTACGCACTTTCATTTTTTGAGACCTCTAGACTCATTGTTGTTCTATTTGTATTATTAATAAAAGCACCACTAGGCAAACTACATAGTGGTATATTTGCTAAAAAAATACCAAAAACGATGATAGATTCATGTAATATAGTAAAATATTAGTAGATAACACTTACCCCAATCCATATGGTGAAAATCTCTTCAAAAATCGTCTCAATTCGTACTCCATAGCTCCAAATATGCAAAAACGGCAGAAACCCCCGAAATGACAGTACTTATAATCACTGGGCGAATCAATAAATCGCTATCGCGGAAATACCCTCGTGATCGCAAAGAAGAAAGTGCAAAGTAGGATGTGAACCGTGTGCCCTGATTAGAAATGATGGACACCGGCACACCGTGCAGACGAACAATCTCTAGATATAGATCTTAGCTAACCGCTTTGAAGAATAGGTAACTGCTAGTGGAATGAAATGCACGGATTTGGTCAACCTACCCACAATGACCCATACCGTGTTGAATTTCTTCTGAGTCAGTAGGAGCCCAACAACAAAATCCATGGTAATAAGCTCCCACTTCCACTCAGGAATTTCCAGCTTCTGAAGCAAACCACCGGGCAATCCGACCTTGCATCTGCAAACCCCATCATCTCCAGTTGTAACCTGCTGGGCATCGCCGTGCCATAACGTGTCCTTAAGGACAAGCAAATGAGTGTCATCATACTAACGTCTCTTATGCGCTCATACAAGGAAGATCGAGAAACCGTGCAAGCAAGAACCCGACTAGGCTCCGAAACATATAACCTCATAAATTGATTATCCAAGGCCTGAACATCTGATGCTGGAGGTCTCTCACCAATTGAATATCGGAAGGCTACGTGTACTCACAGTATTTCTACTCAAGGCATCGGCCACCACATTTGCCTTCCCCAGATGATACAAAATGGTGATATTATAGTCTTTTAGCACCTCTAACCACCTTCGCTGCCTCAAATTTAGATCCTTTTTCTTGAACAAATACTGAAGACTCTGATGATCCGTGAACACCTTTCATGAAATGTCGTAGAGGTAATGCCTCAAAATATTCAGTGCATGAACAATGGCTGCCCACTTCAAGTCATGAATAGGGTAATTCTTCTAGTGAACCTTCAACTACCGTGATGCGTATGCAATCATCTTGCCATCCTGCATCAATACTGAATCGAGTCCAATATGCGATGCATCACAATACACCGTACAGGATCTCAGACTCTGGGCAACACCAACACTGGTGCCGTTGTCAAGGAAATCTTAAGTTTCTAAAAGCTCAACTCACACTCATCGGACCACCTGAATGGGGAACCCTTCTAGGTCAATCTATTAAATGCGGCTGCAATGGATGAAAACCCTCCACGAGCCAGCGATAATACCCCGCTTGCCCCTAAAAATGCACAACGCGATCGCAGAACAAGCTTTGCGATCGCGAAGCACAAACTTGCTTAGCCTCGAAAAAGATCCTTCGCGAACGCGGCCCCAGGCTCGCGAACGCGCTGAAGAAGCCATGAAGACCTGCCCAACTCAGCTCTAAAATGCAAACGCGTGCACACTTGAGCGAACGCGATGCTCAATTTGTAGTAAACTACGCGAGGATCAGTATTCGCAAACGCGAAGAAGAAACACTTCGCTTCAATATTTCCCTTACGCGATCGCATCCCTCAATCCGCAATCGCGAAGAACACTGGGTGAACTAGACACCAGTAGAACCAGCAGGGCCAATATGAAGGAAAAATGATCCGAATCAATCTGAAATATGCCCAAGCTCCTCGGGACCCTATCCGAACGTACCATTAAGTCTCGCAACATAACACGAACCTATTCGAGGCCTCAAATCACGCAAAATAACATTGAAACGACGAATCGCACCTCAAATCAAACATAAATTAACTTTGAAATTTCAAATTCCAAAACTCGCGTCTAAACATATCAAATCAACCCTGAATGAACTCAAATTTTGCACACAAGTCCAAATGACATAGCGAATCTATTCCGATTCCCGAAACCACAATCCTAATCCAATATCCTCAACGTCAAATTTCGGTCAAACTTATGAACTTTTCAAATATTCAAATTTCCAACTTTCGCCAATTAGTGTTGAATCCTTCTAGAAATATCCAAATGCAAATTCGAGCATACGCTCGAGCCAAAAATTACCATCCGGACCAAACGGAACCATCAAAACTCTAATCCGAGGTCAAATACTAAAAGGACAAACTTTTTCAACTCTTCCAACTCAAAGCTTCAATCATGAAATTCATTCTTCCAAATTGATTCCAAATAATCCTAAAAACCAAAATCGACGATTCATACAAGACGTGATACATTATACGGCGCTACTCATGCCCTCAAACTACTGAACGAAGTGTAAATGCTCAAAACGACCGGTCGAGTCGTAACAGCACAGCTGCTCGAACTCTGTGCGCCATGCATCCCTGAGGGTCTAGGGAACAAATTCCCTCAAAAAGATCTCTGAAAATTGAGTCTAAGTTAGTGGTGCTGCATGAGCTGGCCTGCCCCGTCATAAGACTCCACCACTAGTGCACTCCTCCTGAAAGCCAAAACGTAGTAAAAGTAACTCTGCTCACCTTCACAATACGCGTGGTGCAGAGAATATGGTAACACTTTTCTAGGAAACCCTACGCATCCTCGATAGTTATGCCACTAAATGTTAGTGGATCATACTTCTTGAACATCTCAAGCCTCTTATACTCCTCCTCTGATGCCCCTCGCCTAACCTTGGGCTAAACCGGAATAACAGGCTAGTCCGGCATAAAACTCGAAACCTGACCAATGTGAGCCCGCTGCTCTAGAGTCCGGGCGGTGGGAGTTTGAGCTCGTCCCCAATCTGCGAAGTAGCTGGTGCAACAGATCAATCCAGCTTGAGCCAATGTACCAGCGCTAAAGTCTCCTGATGTCCCGGGGTAGGGACACGCTGGTCACGTGCCAGTCCCCCAAACGGAGCTAGTGGTGGCTCCTCAACTGCTGCTCTAGCAGGTGCTCTAGCTGTAGCACGTGCCCCTCCTCGGCCTCAACCTAGGCCCCGACCTCTTACGGCTCTAGCAATGGCTCAAACTTCTAAATCAACAAACCCATATGATAAGAATGAAAGAACTGGAATTTCGCTAATAGTTCTGTAGCCTCTCGAATATAAGTATGGGCGCCTTCGTACCGATAGTCAAGACTCTACTAAACTTTCTCTTGACTCGTAGAACCTTTGAACCTAGAGCTCTGATACCAACTTGTCACGACCAAAAATCCCGCCTTAGGCGTCGAGATGCCACCTAGTCTCTATGACTAGGTAAGCTTATTACTTGCAACAGTTAAGCCAGTTTAACAATGATATTTTAAAAGCAGAATTTAATATAAATACCGAAGTAAAGGTGAAACAAGCCTACATGACAATAATCTCTACAACCTCCTAAGACTAGGTAATACAGAGTCACAAACTCTAGAGAAATACATAGATATATCTCAAAATTTAAAAATACAATACTGTTAGGATAACGAATTGACAGTATAATAAAAAGGAAAAGGACTCCAATTGACTGCGACGACCAAGAAGCTATACCTTGAATCCTTGTGATCTAGAAACTAACCTTGCCTGAGTCCGTTACCTCCAATTCTTAGATCTGCACAAAAATGTACATAAGTGTAGTATGAGTACACCACGGTCGATACCCAGTAAGTGTCAGGACTAACCTCGGTGGAGTAGTGACGAGGTACAAGTCAAGACACCTATTATTCATAATAACTTGTGCAATATATAAGTATAAAGCTAATAATGGAAGCAAGAATAAGTAAATGGCAATAAGGAATAAATATGTAATATAAACAGTAAGATAATCCGAACACCGCTAAAGCACTAGTGAAAAAAAATAAGGAAAACAAAAATGACAACCAATTAATCAAGTCGTTTTAACACAAGTCTCACAACAATATTACTCCAGGATACCCTATCTCAAAATCACAAGACGCAAGTCCAAAATCACAAATCATATGCTCACGGCACCTTGTGCCCACATTATCAATCACGACCGCATGGACAACTCACGTGCTAATATCTCAATCCGCCCCACATGTTCACAGGCTCACAATCACCAATCCGTCCGGTGTGGTCACACGGTCAACACCACAATCCGCCAGGCATGGTCACAGGATCACTATCATAATGGAAGTGGATAATATAAGACTACATGGACATGATCAATGAATGTCAAGTTTCATACTCCTGAACCGGTGTAAACGACATGCTATGTTGTATGCTTGTGCGAGTGTACTATTATAGTGAAAGAAAACAAGTAATATCAAAGACATCGAGTAGCTCGTTGGAAGCAAGACAACAAGTCATGTAAGGTGCATGATATACACAATAAAAATCGCACAATCACACAAATATCATCAACATTGTGCCCCCAAGCCATCACATATCATCCTTGACATAGCCACCATTATTTCTCTGTATTGACAACATCATAGTAGCCACCACCCTTATCGCTCCGCCCAAACAATAACACAATTTCCACCCGTATTACTCTGCATAACAGCCAACCATATCACTCCACCCAAACAATAACACAACAGCCACCAGTGTCACTCCGCTCAAATATAAACACAATAGCCACCTGCATCACTCCGCCGGACAATATATCAATAGCCATCTGTATCACACTGCACAATCAACAACAGTGACACACTTCCCTTATGCTCCGCATAACCACAATCAACCCACCCTACAAATCACATGTGCTAACATCACAGCAGCACAACATATCAATTCGTACCACAAGTGTCCATAGGCCACAACCCTTTCCAAAACAACAATACCAGTATTACCACAACACATAGCCCACGGCTCAACCACAATGTGTACAAGAATCTCAACAACAACAAAATAAAACGGGGAAAAATATATCAACAATGAGCAATTCTTCGTTAGACGACAACATCAACTAAAAAAGGTTGATTGCTTTCAATAACTTCGACTTTAATTAATTGCTTACGAATAAACTCAATAATGAAGGTATTTCCATGGAATGTCAACTTCAAATTCTGATGTATGACTTAAGCTAACAATGAAATAGATGGCATGAACTAGCAACTATGTCTAAATGCATGAGAATATCCCGACAACGAAAGGATATTATGTAACAACAATTTCAATTAAGAAATAAAGGAGGTCGGATTACAATAAAAGAGGTATCAACTTCAAATAAAACATATAAGAGTAAACTTGATAAGTAAAAAAAATGACATGTGCTAACAACTTCAAATAAAGCATGTGAGAGTAAGCTTGAAAAATATAAGATATAACATTTGCTAACAACTTCAAATAAATACATGAAAGAAGCCTAAGAGTCTAAACAGGTCAATTTCCATATATAAGCCCAAGTACGCACTCGTCACCTCGCATACACGTCTTTCACATAATTCAAATAATACTGTCAACCGAAATCCTAAGGGGTAGTTCCCCCACGCAAAGTTAGGCAAGATACTTAACTCAAAGAGGCTAAATCAATACTCTAAATAGACCTCCCCGTGTGAAACAACCTCCGGATTGCTCGAATCTAGCCAAAATAACTTAATATCATAAATAATAGCCATTGGAAATAATTTCGGATAATAACGCTTAGAACAAAAAAGTCAACCCCGGCCCCATACCTCGGAATCTGACAAAACTCATAAGCCCGAACACCCATTCCGATATGAGTCCAACCATATAAAATTATCCAATTCCCACATCAAATCGACTTTTAAATCATCATTTCCGTATTTTAGAATGTTTTTACAAAAACCCCCCAATTCTCCAATTCAAATCACTAATTTAATGATAAAAACAAAGGTAGAATCACGGCATATTACCAAATATGGGTCAAGAATACTTACTCCAATAAGAATCATGAAATTCCCTCCAAAATCGTTCAAATTCGAGCTCTCTAACTCAAAGACTGATAAAATAAGAAAAGCCCTCGAAACATAGTACTTTTAAATCTACCTAGGTGTTCCTCTTTGCGATCGCGAAGCAAATAATCGTAAGCTGCCAAAAATCCTCTTCGGGAATGCGGTCTGAACCCCGCGAACGCAAACCCAGTTTTATGAAAATGAGAAAGCCAAACAATGCCTTTACGCGATTGTGAGGCCTTGGACGCGAATGCGATGGTTATTCCTTCTGTGGCTCCGTGAATGCGGCTGAGATCCCGCGAACGCGAGCCACTCGAAATACACTTTGCGATCGCGTTCGTACTTCTGCGAACACTATGAACTGCTTAAATCAAAAAACCAGCAACTCCAAAACATGAAGAAATGGCCCGTAGCCCATCCAAAACACACCCGAGGACCCCGGGACCCCGTCAAACACACTAACCAATCCCAATTTCTAACCATAAATTGCATATCGTTTCAAGCCTAATGAAGTAATGAGCTTCCAATTTCTAATCTAATGCCAAACATACAAAAGCAATTATGAACGAGCTCAAAATTTGAATTCAAGTTCCAAATGATATAATGGAGTTGTACCAACTCCC
This sequence comes from Nicotiana obtusifolia, assembly GCA_002018475.1. NCBI lineage: Eukaryota > Viridiplantae > Streptophyta > Magnoliopsida > Solanales > Solanaceae > Nicotiana > Nicotiana obtusifolia. The sequence continues at coordinate 153,315 of MCJB01011697.1, forward strand.
ACAATAATAATACAAACCCAATATCCATAAAGTAAACTACCAATCAAACCTCTTGATCTTCCAAGCCTTCAACCTTCCAACTTTCGCCGAAAAACATCAAATCAACCTACGGATCTCCAAATCCAAATTCGAACCTATGCCTCAGTTAAAATTCGCCATACCAAGCAATTGGAATCATCAAAATAGCATTTCGGAGTCGTCCACAAAAAAGTCAAACTCCAGCCAACTCTTACCACTTAAGCTTCTAAAACAAGAATCATTCTTCCAAATCAATCCGGAATCAACGAAAAATTGAATTCGACTATACACGCAAGTCATAATACACAATATGAAGCTTCTCAAGACCCTAATCAATTGAATAGAATGCAGGATCGCAAAACTAACAGTCGGGTCATTACACCACTGGTGGCATGTCAGACTCCGGAGGGGCGGATCCTGTCCAAACGCTAATTAAAATCCAGTATGACCTGTTGTGAGCACGTAATTTTTGACTGATATGAAAAGTACTCCTGAAACATACTAAACTAGCTTTTGATTAGTTTATAGAATTTTAGGAAATTCCTTCTATTTTTTTAATTTAATTTGTTTTGCATTTATTTGAATCTTTTAGGCATAATTAGAAATAATTTAAATCAAAATGTCAAAAATACTTTTTATCTTTCATTTCATTGCATTTTAGCACTTAATTGCCCATAGTCGCATTTTTAAAATAAAAATAATAATAATAATAAAAACAAAAATGAATTGGTCATTCTTGCACTGATAGGGTTAATTCACCAGTTTTTTCGTTGCTAATTTCGTTAGTTCTTTTGTTAATTAGGATTAATTATTTACTTGGGAAATTACTTGATAAAATATCCAATTAGGTTAAGTTTACAAAAACCTAATTCAAGATTAGAATAATTGTTTAGTAGGTTAATTTTGAACACAAGCTTTAAAACAAAACAAAAGAGGGTTGATTAGTTCAAAAGTGAATTGCGCCGCCTTTTTTAGGCCCAAAATCTCACTTTAGCCCACTCCTATACCCGGTCCATCTCAGTTGGTCTTCAAGGACTCCAAAACGACGTCGCTTTGAGTCCATGTGTTCAAGGTCTAATCTACACCGTCCGATTGGATATAATCCAATGGACACGAACTAATCTCGCATCTCATACATAACTCTCCGAATTCAGAAACCCCTAACTCCCAAAATGTCTCCCAAACTTCTCCTCTCACCTTCAATTCTCATCTGCCATTTGCCTCCGCCAGTAATCGTCCATGGCGGCGGCCGGCCTCCACACATCCTTGATTTTTCACCATGTGATCTCCATTCCCCCTCATTCTTAATCTACCATTGGATTTTCCTAAAGATCCCTGTAGTTTCACGATTTTTAGATCTAAGAACTAAACCCTAGCCGCCACTTTTTCCTCTCTTTTGTTGCTTGTTGCTTTAGGCCATTTTACGGCTAAAAATTACACCGACGATAGCTATTCGCAAGGGCCGTCAATTGGTGTACGTTTTGACCCGTTTATTGGTGGTCGGATTTTTGTCAACCAGCTGTTGACCGGCCAACTCCTTCTAGATGTCTTCTATGTCGTTTCAAGCCCGATAGGTATACCTCTTTCTCTTTCTCTTATATTCAAAAATCATACCTAGCTAGATTACTGATTCACATCAATCATTAATTATTTGTTTGATTGCATTACTTGTTAAGGTTAAACTATTTAACAGATTAGTTTTAGATTATTTTGGAGCATGTTTTAGTTAGCTTTGATCATATCCAGTTGAATTTTATAATTGTCGTTCGAATTAGTAGTTGTTTGTTTAATGTGGCATTGATCAACAACTCCTTTCAACATCAGATGCACAAGAAGAATCACGACCGAGCTACCGCCTTGTATACAACAAGAATCACAAGTGACGTATCACATCGTATATAACAAGAATCACAAGAGAGGTATCGCCTCATATTCACATTTCTCAATTTCATTTACAATCTTTCCTTATACCGCCGTGTGAGCCTTACATTTAGATAGTCTTGAAAATATTTTTCCAGAAATAGCTACACGCACTTTAGTCCACCTTATGTCGCCACATGGCTTCAAGTAATTCCCTTACTAGCAACACGCAAAAAAATCCCACCTTATGTCGTTGCATGCACATTAACCCCTGTTTTTATACTGCTACATACGCATCAATATTACAACACTATAACAACTTGCACCACAACTGTCCATATGCCACAACTTGCAAAAAATCAACAATATCAATGTTTCCATGACAATAGCCCATGGCTCAACCCGTACCAAATATAGGGTTCTAAAATGTGTAAAATGAGAGTAAATACCGACTTTTCTAACCTTTTTTGTAGTTACAGTAGTCGCAATTGCAACATTGGTTCGCAATTGGGAAACCTCGCAATTGCGGCATTGACAGGCTTAGGGAAATTCCCCCAAATGCAAAGATGGGTTCGCAAATGCAAACCATGTTCCCCTCACAAAAGCGATAAAGTTGTCGCAAATACGAACCTAGACCAGCCCAAGTGACATCGCAAATGCGAACCAGGAATTGCAATAGCGATACCTGTAATCCCCCAGCTAAGGTTGCAATTGTGACCCTGGTGTTCGGAAATGAAATACTAGAGGCACCAGCACATCAGAATTTCTATTTTCAGTCCAAAACATTCTAAAACATGTTGGAAACTCATCCGAGCCCTCGGGGCTCCAAACCAAACACCAACACAAGTCTAAAAACATCACACGAACTCGCTCACACGGTTAAAACAGAAAAATAATGTGTAGAGCTTCAAATCGGACACCAAAATGCATGAATTTCAAAGTAAATTTCAAGAACTTCTAGAATTACAGCCAAGCGTCTAAATCTTATGAAATCAACTCCAAACGATACAAAATTTTGCATAAAAGTTCTATATAGCATAACAGACATATTATAGGTCCCACAACCAAATTATGATCCCTACAGCCGAAAGTCAATCTACGGTTAAATTTCTAAACCTCAAATTGCCAATTTTCAGCAAAACAACACAAATCAACCTATGGACTTTTGAATTCGATTCGGGCATACGTCCAAGTCCAAAATCATGATACAAAGCTATCTGAGCCATCAAAACACCGTTCTGGAGTCGTTTTCACAACAGCCAAAGTTTGGTGAATATTTCTAATTTAAGATCTAAGTCATGAACCAAAGGGTCTAAATCTGTGACGACCCAGCCAGTCGTCTCGTGGGTTACCACTCCGTCTTCCCCATTTTCTGTCTCATTATATTTCGTTATCCATGTTTTATGTAATCAATTTGAGCAAGTTGCATTCGGAGTAAAATCAGTAAGAAACGAGACACTTAGCCTCTATCAAGAAGGCTTAAGTTGTAAAAGTCAACCGTATATTGACTTATGAGCTAGAAGGCTCGGATGTGAATTCTGATGATTCGGTTAGTTTCGGGAGAGGATTTATGACTTAGGAGAGTGATCGGAATTAGTTTTGGAGGTCCCGTGTGGAATTAGGCTTGAATTGGTGAAGTTAAAATTTTGGCGATTTCCGGTTGATAGGCGAGATTTTGATCCGAGGGTAGGAATGGAATTTCGAAAGTTGCTGTAGCTTCGATATGTAATTTATGACTTGTGTGCAAAATTTCAGGTCATTCGGACGTGGTTTGGTCGAGTTTAGATCAAAAGAGCGATTTAGAAGATTTTGAGGTCCTTAGGCTTGAATCCGATACGAATTTGATGTTATGATGTTAATTTGACCATTCCGAAGGTTGGAACAAGTTTGAATAATGTTATGGGACATGTTGGCATTTTTGGTTGAAGTCCCGAGGGTCTCGAATGGATTTTGGATGGTTGATGGAGTTTAACTTTGGCGTTTCAAGAAGGTGTTGATGTCGTACCTTCAAGAAAAAGTGGTATCATATTATGCAAACGAACTCCAAATTTAATTTTGATTGAAGCATTATATCCGTATCGAAATTTCGGAGCCATAGCAAAAAGAATCGTCCAATTCGGATATCGTATGAAGAAGTTATGCCTATTTTTGTATCAGGGAAAAATGCCAGCGCCCAGGACAGCGCCAGGCACCGCCCAGGGCGCCCGAGGCAGCGGAGGCTACTGGAATCAGCGCCACGGGGGTTTTGGCCATTTTAACATATTTGGGGCTAGGGAGCTCGGATTGAAGCGATTTTCAAGAAAAACATCGGGTAAGTGTTCTTTATCATAAATATTTCATAGATCATGACTCCATACTCATTTACATCATGAATCCGTGAATTTATGGAAGAAAAATCAGATTTTGACCAAATCTTCCAAGAACGAAAATTTAAGATTTGAAAGCCAATTCGATGTCGGAATCCGATGTCGGAATGGGTTATCACATTTTGTGGGTTTTGTATGATTACGAGAAGTGGGCCGCACCGGTAATTTTGAGCTAAGTTTCGGATTTTAATTCGAAAAATTTGTAAATTGATATGGAATTAGTTTCTATTATGTGTATTGAGAGTATTAAATTATTTGTGACTAGATTCGAAGCCTTCGGACGCAAAGTTTCAAGGCAAAGGTTTGTCGGAACCTTGAATTCGGTTGCAAAGCGAGGTAAGTGTCCGTTCTAACCTTAGCTTGAGGGATTAGAAGTCGTGTTCTATTTGTTAAATTGTTACTTTAAGTACGACGTATAGGCATGGTGACGAGTGCCTCTACGTTGGTGTCAAGCATGACCGTGGGTCGCGTATGGATGATTGTTTTGATGTTGTTGTTCTCTTGTTGAGAAATTATGACATTGTTTTGTTTCCTTACTGAAATTCTTGTGATTTGTGAGATGACTATTGAAATGGGAGCGGGTGGTACGCCTACCACAAATTATAATGAAATGGGGCCGGGTGGCACGCCTGCCACAAGATATTGTGAAATGGGAGAGGATGGTAGGCCTACCACAGATTATAAGGAAATGGGGTCGAGCTGCACGCCTGCAACAGGATATTGCAGAAAGTGAAAGTTGTCTGAAATTTTCTCTTGATTTGTGTTGGAATTTAATTTGTAGTTTCTTTACTATCCATCTATGATATGTTGTTTTAACTGTTATCCCGAAGTATATTCCCTTTTTTTTTTCTTTTTCCCACTTAATTGGTTCATTTATTTCTATCTTTCTACTGTAGATGTACATGTATATATATATATATATATA
>MCJB01011708.1:0-11503 GCA_002018475.1 Nicotiana obtusifolia
AAGTGTTGTATATAATGTATACGTATACATATATATATATATAGATATATATATATATATACATACATATATATATATATTGTATATATATTTTATATATATTATATGTATATTTTGTATATATTGTATATATATAATATATATATTGTATGTATATTTTGTATATTTTGTATATTATATATATATATATTGCATTATATGTATTATATATAGATATAAACTATTAACCATTGTATATATATTTAATAAAGATTTTATATATATGTTGTATATATTATATATATATTTTGTATATATTGTATATATATAATATGTATATATACCATATCATATTGAAAGACAAAATAAATTGCAAAGAAATATTCAAGAGAATGTCTTATAATTTTTATTATTATGGAATTAACAAAAAATGGCATTTTCTTTCTTAGTCTTCCTTCCCCCAATGGAATGAGCACAACAAGGTACTAATACCATCATTAAAAGGAAAAAAAAACTAAGGAAGATGTGCCAAAATACAAGTTACATAATAAACTAAACAATTATCTTTCTTAGTCTTCCTCCCCCCAATGGAATGAGCACAACAAGGTACTAATACCACCATTAAAAGGAAAAAGAACTAAGAAAGTTACATATTATTCTAAGTATTATCCCTAACAAATCTCATAAATCCTTCAAGGTTCGGAGGAACTTGCGTTGGCGGCGATGGAAAAGAGGCTTGTTCATCACCGCTCCTGGGCGAAGCCGCATCTTGCTCAAGTTCTGATAGCATTTCTTCATAAGCTTCGTCGACATCCGGTTGTGATTCTGCAAGTCCGAAATTTCTTCTTTCCGAACGAATCCAATCTCGGAAGAGTACTGCCTTTTCCAAGCTATCTCTCATGGACGCTCTATGATCACCGAGTTGAAGTCTCGCTTGACTGAAAGCGCTCTCGGATGCCACCGTTGAAGCTTGTACAGTCAGTATATCTCGAGCCATCCTTGAAAGAGTCGGATAATGTTTTTGTTTGTCCTTCCACCATTCCAAAACGTCGAAGGAGCCGTCGAGATTCTCTGATTCAAGTGCTTGCGACAAATAAACTTGAAGCTCGTTTAGTTGTGAACTATCCCCAACATTCCCACCTTGGGAACCCCTGAACTCCGTCCAAGCACTGAGGGCCTTAATACCCGCAGTTCTTTTACCTGGTCGTGAAGTGGATGAAATAGGGGTTGGAATATTGTGTCTAGCATGATCCAAGGCAACTTGATATGCATTATATATTGTTTGTGCATTTATTTGAATTGAGGATTTTGCATCTTCAAGAAAAGCAAATTCCTCAGGCGAAAGCGACAAAGATGTATAAATTTTAGTATACCAAAAATGGGGACCTCCTAATTTCATAGTAGGGTTTAGTAGGGCGGCAACGCCATAAATAGGGGGGATAGGGAAAAAAATATTTTTTGAATTTTTGTTTCATAGAAATTATGGCAGCTTGATAAATGTCACCACCCTCAGAAAAATGATCAAATAAATTAGCAAGTGCAACAATATATACTAAACAGTTAGAAATAGTAGGATAATATTGACCAGATAAGTCGTTAGTTGCTACTGAAAATACTTCTAAAAAATCTATAAGTATTTTAACATTATTCCAATCTTGATTATTTAGGTGTTCGTCGTCTTGATAAATGTCACCGCGACCTACACGAGAATTGTATGTTGCGGTAATCGGGTTTCTATATTCGTATGCAACTACAAGACTTTCGTACATGTAGTTCCATCTAGTCGGGCAAGGTTGAGGAACCTTTCTTTCATTAAGGCCACATTCATCACATTTTTTGAAATATTCCCTAAGTCTACTTCTACGGTTTGAATAAAAAAGCCAATTAAGAGCCATTTTAACCTTTTCAATTTCTACGTTTAAAAAGCTCATTCCGTCCCCCACAATTAAATGATAAATGTGACAAATGCACCTAACATGAAAAATATTAGAAAAAGAGGGATTTAGGGTAGTTGTAAGCATGGTTATTGCGTGGGTGTTGCTAGACGCGTTGTCTATGGTAATAGACATTATTTTATCAGTAATGCAAAAATATTTAGAAATGTCTGTTAACGTGCTAACTATAAATTTGCCAGTGTGGCGTGAGTTAATTATTCTATATGCGATAATGCGTTTTTGCATTATCCAGTCCTCGTCTATCCAATGACTAGTGACGGTTAAATAATCACAGTCATTGGCACTTCTACCTATGTCTGTAGTAATTGCAATGCGACAATCTATATGGGTAAATAGATATCGCAAATACTGTTCGTATTCGTGCTTATACTTGTAAATGTCGGCCTTCACGGTAGAACGAGGCCATCCTTTATATGTAGGATTATACATTTTTCTAATATATTGTATAAAATGGGGGTTCGAAGGAAAGCTATATGGTAAACACATAACTGTTACCATTTTTGCTAGTTCTTCACGATCCTTGTTTGGATCGTAGTATAAAATACCCCCAGTAACCGTGTTAATACCGGGTTGTACTAAGTTTGAACCAGCACTAGTTGCAACCGGATTAGATCCGCCCGCCCCCTGTTCCGCAGCTTTCATTTGCAAATATCTTTATTTTTCATAAGGGTGTTTCATTATGTGCCTAGTTAAACTACCCGTACCGCTACGGTTGCCGGTATATTTATGAGCCAACTCTGACCCACAATTTTTACACTTAGCTTTATTTTGTTCTCTTAATTGAGTAAAAAAGTGCCAAACAAGAGATGGTTCGGCCCATTTAGGAGGTCTTCTATCAAATGTAGGAGTTACTATAGGAGGGTCATCAGTTGGGTCATTATTAGGACTAGTAGGTGTATCGCCCAAATCGGGTTGCGTTTCATCTATATCGGGTTAGGTTTCATTACCATAAATAGCGTTCATCGTTTCCTCATCTAATCGAGTATCGGGTGTAATATCGTGATAAAATTGACTATCGGAAAATTGCATTAAAGGGTGATCACTATCAAGAATCTTAGGTAGAGGAGGACGGGTAGCAGGGGGAGGATGAGTAGCTTGGCACTAGATTGACCAATTTTCGATTTTCCCTTGCCCTTACCACCAAACATTTTTTTCAACGAAAAATCCATAGTAATTATAATTAAACTAATTAAAACAAACACAACAATATATTAATTATAATTAAACTAATTAAAACAAACACAACAATATATTAAAAATCAAAGAGTTGGAACGAGGTTACCGGATTGAAGAACAACTTCTTGAAAATTGAATATTGTTGAAGACTTGAAGACTTTAATACTTCAATTCACCAACTTCACAATTTTTTACGAAATTGAAATAATAATATGAGCACTTATGGAAATAATTAGAGAGAGATTGAGGGAGATTGAGAGATATTGAGAGATATTGAGAGAATTTGTGAGTTAACAATGAAAGAATGGGGGGGTATTTATAGGTGGGAATAGGTAAAAAGTGTATTTATAAAAAGTTTGAGGTTAAATTAAAGTTTGGGGGCCAAAATGGCTATTTTCTGAACCCCAAACGGTCAAATTGAGGCTCCAACGGCTAGATTTTAAATCTGACCGTTGGGCTTTTTTTTAAAATTTTTTTTTTTTTTTTAAAATTATTACAGTTGGGCCCGGCCCAGGCCCGCTGGACCCGCTGGGCCCGGACCAGGCCTGGCGGTCCCGGGCCTGCCGGGCATTTTTTTTGAACCGGCCCGCGACGGGCCTTCTCCCGTTTTTGGCCCAAGCACGGCACGGACCGGACCACAGGCCCGTTAGGCCCACCAGGACCGCGGGCCTGGGCCGGTCCCGAGTCAGGCCCACCGTAGGCCACAGCCTTAGACAAGGTATTAACAGATCATTGACAGCGGTATCTTCCAATTGGAGCCCAATCCTTCTTGCCAATTCCATCTTGGATGAAGAAGAAGCCTTCAATATGTTAGCTGCTTTAAGCAATTTCAACTAGAAACTACAAGAAACTGCCCCCTTTTCAGCTGGTAATAATGTGATAATTGACTCCAACAGCAGCCTGTATTTTCCAATCAAATCCGAGTCTTTCTGATTATATTATAGCTGATTTTTAGGATTTGCATATTTTGAAACTAGTTTCTGGACATGTAAATTATACGTGTTTGTCAAATTTATAATACATGACGTGTATATAATACTACATTATAGAATTTTTTTTTTAAAGAAATAACTGTAGATGAACGAATAAAATATAAGTTTTTTATGAATGATCAATCTATTATGGTTACCATTCTTGTTTGAAATTAAAAATAATGTCAAAAACTTTTACTTCTTGCACGGAAAAATTATTATTATATTAGTCAGTTATATTAAAATAATTCTAATTTGTAAATAGTAGAGTATAACCAATTATGTGACCAAATAGTCCAAGTACTCTGTTGTATCATAAGAAAAATTTACAATGGATGAAATATTACATCTCTAAATAACAATTCTAAAATCAAAGTTCGTTTCAAAAAAATACCATGGTTTGAAAGTTTGTCCCAAAAAAATACAAACTTTGCAAATAAATAATTAACTTAAGTCAGCAAATAACATAATCCGTGAATGTGACATAGTGATTGAACAAGCTAAATATAAGCTCATATTGCTAATATACTCATAAGACTAAATATATGAAACAAAACCAATTAGGTTGACTATTTGATATTTAATGGAGAAAACTTTGTTAGTTTAAGTTACAAATAATTTATTAGAAATATCTTATTTATTAATATTTTATATTTAGATTATCTTTTACAGGGTCTGCTCTCTTTTCTGTTGACATTAGAAGTATTAATTCATTATTCAAGTTTATCGTATAAACACATTTTCATAGTGTATTGGGTCAAATACGACCGGCTGCTCAAGGTGAGTTGAGCCCGGATACAGCTCAAGACCGGGTTGTCTCGTTCCGAAGTCGGCAGCTCGAGCACGAAATTGGAGCAACCGAAATGGGGTGACCGACGTTGGCCGATCTCGTGACAAAGATCAATTTCGAGCGGATGTTTCGTGCATTCCTGATATTTCGACGGGAGTGGATATCTCAACCGTCATAAACGTTAGGCCACTATTTTAGGGATATCCCATCCCGTAATTAAAGGAATTTTATCTTGTAATTAGAGTTTTACCAATTAAGGAGTCTTTCTTTTACCTATAAGAAGGGTGTCTACCTTCATTGTAAGCACACAACTCATAGCAATAGAAAATACTGAATACGGCTACTGTTCATCAAGCTTTGTCTTCTTTGTCATACTCCTTCATTAAATATTCAGTCACATTGGTTTGGTTATTTCCTTTATCTGTTATATTCCATTTATTTGCATTATATTTTACATTGTATCAAATTGATTCACACATCCTCAGCACTACGAACAAATTCAATTGTTACTCGGATTTAAGGGTGAACAGTTTGGCGCCCACCGTGGGGCCGAGGATATTAGTGAATTTTTTTTTTGGTACAATTCTCTTTCATGCACTATTTTACGCTTGCTCTTTGCAGAAATTTTTGTTTTTCAGATTACAGCCTAATCATGTCACACTCACTCCCCAACAATAACGAGTTCAACCACCAAAGCGAGAACAACGCTGCGCCCGAAAATGAGGTCCCAATCGACGCCAACTCCCAAATGGCAGTCGACGCTGATCAGACCCCCGGCCTATCACACAGCGTTCGGGGGGAAAACCACTCAGGGATTCAACATAGTGGGGAAGACAAAATCAGCCTCAAAGTAATATTCGATATGTTGCTAGCCCAGCAAGCAGCGATAGCCCAATTACAAAGCCGCAGTCAGAATCCGGGCGGAGTCGAAACCATTCCTCCTCAGGTGGTAGCCGAACAAAATGAGCGGATCGCAGCGCAACCGGATGAGAACATTTCAGGAACCAAATCCGGGATTATCAAAATGCTCGAGGAGTTGACTAAGCGGGTTGAAACGGGTGAAAAAAGAATCGAAGCTAACAACAAGAAGGTCGAAACGTACAATTCGAGGGTAGACCAGATACCGGGGGCACCTCCAGTGTTGAAAGGTTTGGACGCAAAAAAGTTTGTGCAAAAGCCTTTCCCGTCCAGCGCCGCTCCAAAACCGATTCCGAAGAAGTTCCGCATGCCCGAAATTCCTAAATACAACGGAACTTCGGATCCAAATGAGCACGTGACAGCTTACACCTGTGCTATAAAGGGGAACGACCTCGAGGACGATGAAATCGAGTTCGTCCTCCTGAAAAAATTTGGAGAAACCCTATCCAAGGGGGCAATGACGTGGTACCACAACTTACCACCAAATTCCATCGACTCTTTTGCCATGCTCGCTGATACCTTTGTCAAAGCCCATGCAGGCGCCATCAAGGTTGAGACGAGGAAGTCAGATTTATTCAAAGTCAGACAACGAGACAGCGAAACGTTAAGAGAGTTCGTGTCTCGTTTCCAAATGGAGCGAATGGACCTGCCACCGGTTACAGATGACTGGGCCGTGCAAGCCTTCACCTAAGGGCTGAATATCCAAAGTTCTGCGGCATCTCGACAACTCAAACAGAGCTTGATTGAGTACCCGGCCATCACCTGGGCAGACATCCACAACCGATACCAGTCGAAGATCAGGGTAGAAGATGACCAGGTCGGGGCTTCATCGGGCTCTTCTTACTCCATTAGAGCTTTCGATCGACCTCTAAGGGATAACTATCGAGAGCCAAGGTCGAATTGAGACAGACACCGGCCATACGCAGAAGATCGAAGGATTGTGCCGAGGGGGCATAGATCCACGAAGCAGGAAAACAGGTACGATCCAAATCAAAGGAACAGGAGGCCGTTGCCAAAAAACAACTTCGAGAAAACCAGTAACCGCCAAGAAGCGCCTCGATTGTCCGAATACAATTTTAATGTCGATTCGGCAACTCTAGTTTCAGCAATCGGTCGCATCAAGGACACCAGATGGCTGAGGCCGTTACAAACAGACCCCACTAAGAGGGACCCCAACCTTATATGCAAGTATCATGGCACTCACGGGCATAGAACGGAGGATTACCGACAGTTGAGAGAAGAAGTAGCCCGGTTGCTTGAGAACGGGCATCTTCGGGAATTTCTGAGCAATCGAGCAAAAAATCACTATGAAAATAGGGACAGGTCAGCAAATCAAGAAGAGCCAAAACATACAATCAACATGATAATAGGGGGAGCAGATACGCCTCGAGTACCAGTGCTGAAACGTACCAAAATATCCATTACCCGAGAAAAACGTACTCGGGATTACGCAACAGAAGGAACCTTGTATTTTGGCGACAAGGATATCGAAGGTCTCACACAACCTCACAACGATGCATTGGTGATATCAATGTTAATACAGGATACTCGAGTGAAGCGCGTACTTATCGACCCCGGGAGTTCAGCCAACATAGTTCGATCATGGGTCGTTGAGCAACTCGGTCTCTCAAACCAGATCATCTCCGAGGTCCGAGTCCTCAATGGCTTCAACATGGCCTCAGAAACAACCAAAGGAGGAATTACACTGATGGTGAATACCGCTGGAACTATCAGGGCAACAAAATTTTGCGTGATCGAAGGCGATATGAGATATAACGCCTTGCTCGGTAGACCTTGGATACATGATATCAAAGCCGTACCATCGACCTTGCATCAAATGTTGAAGTTTCCATCGGCTGAGGGAGTCATCACCGTCTACGGGGAACAACAGGCGGCAAGGGAAATGTTCGCGGTAGAGGAAGCGGCACCGAAATCTACCATTCCCCAACAGAAGACAAAATAGCAATTAGAAAAGCCGCCTTCAACAGATGAGGGTGAGCAAGATCGGCCTGACGAAGATAGATATGGGATACCCCGATCGTTTGTTACTCCGGATGAGTCCGACGCAACCAAATCGACAGTCGAGGAGCTCGAACAAGTCTCGATCCGCAGCGACGCACCCGATAGAAAGGTATACCTGGGCTCGGGTTTGAACCTCGAGCTCAGGTCCAAATTACTTGCTTTTCTTTCAGCTAATGAAAATTCCTTTGCTTGGTCCCATTTAGACATGACAGGCATACCACCGGAAATTGCGACACATAAGCTGAGTGTTGACCCGAAGTTCCGGCCGGTCAAGCAAAAAAGGAGACCTCAGTCCGAAGTCAAACAGGCCTTCATCAAGGACGAGGTAACTAAACTCTTAAACATAGGATCCATTCGAGAGGTTAAGTACCCTGAATGGCTAGCTAATGTAGTTGTAGTACCTAAGAAGGGAAACAAGCTTAGAATGTGTATAGATTATAAGGACCTAAATAAAGCATGCCCCAAAGACTCCTTCCCCTTGCCCAACATCGATCGCATGATCGACGCTACTGCTGGCCACGAGACTCTTAGTTTTCTCGACGCCTATTCTGGGTACAACCAGATTCAAATGGATAAGGATGACCAAGAAAAAACATCCTTCATCACTAAGTATGGCACTTATTGCTATAATGTGATGCCATTCGGGCTTAAGAATGCAGGAGCAACATATCAACGCCTAGTAAATATAATGTTTGAAAAACAGCTAGGTAAAACAATGGAAGTTTATATCGATGACATGCTGGTTAAGTTCCTACGAGCAGAGGACCATTTAAGTCATCTGCAGGAAACGTTCAATGTTCTGAAGAAATACAATATGAAATTGAATCCAGAAAAATGTGCATTCGGAGTGGGCTCTGGAAAGTTCCTTGGGTTTATGGTCTCCAACCGGGGAATAGAAATCAGCCCGGACAAAATTAAGGCCATCGAGGACATAACGGTCGTCGACAACGTCAAGGCCGTGCAGAAACTGATATGCCGGATTGCAGCTTTGGGCCGATTTATATCGAGATCGTCGGACAGGAGCCATCGATTCTTCAATTTACTAAAAAAGAAGAACGAGTTTTCATGGGGACCGGAATGCCAGCACACATTGGATGAACTAAAAAGGTACCTCTCTAGCCCGCCTTTGCTGCATACACCAAAGACAGGTGAACGGTTATATCTTTATCTCGCTGTATCGGAGATAGCAGTGAGCGGGGTCCTTGTCCGAGAAGAACAAGGTACGCAATTTCCTATTTACTACGTTAGTAGGACATTAGGAGAAGCCGAGACCAGGTACCCACACTTAGAAAAACTAGCACTTGCCTTACTGAGTGCGTCTAGAAATTGAAACCATACTTTCAATGTCACCCAATATGCGTGGTGACGACCTACCCCCTTACAAATGTTATGCATAAACCTGAGTTATCGGGCCGACTGGCCAAATGGGCCATCGAGATCAGCGGGTACGATATCAAATATCGACCTCGGACCTCAATAAAGTCTCAGGTGCTAGCTGATTTTGTTGCCGACTTCACACCGTCGCTCATCCACGAAGTCGAGAAAGAGCTCATGATTAAATCGGGGGCTCCTTCGGGAGTGTGGACTTTGTTCACAGACGGAGCTTCAAATTCAAAGGGGTCGGGGCTTGGTATCGTACTCAAGCCCCCGACCGGAAACACAATTAGACAGTCCATTAAGACTATAAAATTGACTAACAATGAAGCCGAATATGAGGCTATGATTGCAGGTCTAGAGTTGGCCAAGAACCTTGGAGCAGAAGTAATCGAGGGTAAGTGCGACTCTCCTTGTAGTCAACCAAGTGAACGGGATGTTCGAAGTCAGAGAGGGACGTATGCAAAGGTATGTGGATTAACTTCAGGTCACCTTACACAAGTTCAAGGAATGGACCCTTCAGCACATACCTCGAGAGCAAAACAGCGAAGCCGATGCCCTCGCCAACCTAGGCTCGTCGGTCGAAGACGAAGAGATCGACTCTAAAAAGGTCGTGCAGTTGTTAAGATCGGTGGTGGAGGAAGGTCATGCCGAGATCAACTCTACAAGTTTGACCTGGGATTGGAGAAACAAATACATAGAGTATTTCAGATCAGGTAAATTGCCACCCGACCCCAAAGAATCGAGAGCATTGCGTACAAGGGCGGATCGATTTTGCTTGGCCGATGATGGAACTCTATACAGGAGGACCTTCGGAGGACCTCTGGCTATATGTCTCGGACCGGGGGACACCGAGTCCATCTTGAAAGAAATACACGAAGGATCTTGTGGAAATCATTTAGGCTCCGATTTGCTAGTTCGGAAGGTGATTCGGGCCGGCTATTACTGGAACGATATGGAGAAGGACGCGAAGGAATTTGTACGCAAATGCAGCAGGTGTCAAAGACACGCACCGATTATCCACCAACCGGCTGAGACATTACATTCAGTCATATCACCGTGGCCATTTATGAAGTGGGGAATGGATATAGTAGGTCCCCTCCCTCGAGCGCCAAGTAAAGCTCAATTTATCCTTTTTATGACTGACTATTTTTCTAAGTGGGTGGAAGCACAGGCTTACGAGAAGGTCAGAGAAAAAGAGGTGATTGACTTCATATGGGACCATATCATCTGCCGATTAGGGATGCCTTCTGAGATCGTATGCGATAATGGAAAACAATTCATTGGCAGCAAGGTAACCAAATTCTTCGAAGACAACAAAATCAAAAGGATATTGTCGACTCCGTATCACCCCAGCGGCAACGGTCAAGCGGAATCGACCAACAAAAACCATAATTCAGAACCTGAAGAAAAGGTTAGTTGACGCAAAAGGAAGATGGAGGGAAATGCTACCCGAAGTCTTGTGGGAATATCGAACGACCGAAAAAACTAGTACCGGAGCCACTCCGTTTTCCTTAGTATATGGCACCGAAGCTTTGATACCGGTCGAGCGTGAACCAAGCATCAGGTTTCAACACGCAACCGAAGAGTCTAACCAAGAAGCTATGAATACTAGCCTGGAACTCTTAGATGAAAGAAGAGAAGCTGCTTTAGTTCGAATGGCAGCTTAGAAACAAAAAATCGAGAGGTATTATAATCGAAGAGCTCGTCTTCGATACTTCAGTACGGGGGACTTGGTACTCAGAAGGATCACGCCTAATACCCGGGACCCCAACGAAGGGAAATTGGGACCGAACTGGGAAGGTCCCTATACTGTATTGAAGGTCACCGGAAAGGGCTCTTACAAGCTTGGGACCTTGGATGGTAAGCAGCTGCCGAGTAACTGGAATGTGAACCACTTGAAGAGATACTATTGCTGAGGTAATTTACTCCACCTTTTTTACTTTCTTTTTACTTCATCTATCGGTACTAAGACATGCAGGATAGATCGATATCAAGCGAGTCAGCACAAACCATTAGGATTGAAAGCACGCGTTGCACTCTTTTTCCCTTCGACCGGTTTTGTCCCAAATTGGGTTTTACGGCAAGGTTTTTAATGAGGCAACCATATGTCGTGCTAACATAGATCAATCATTTATCGGAATTCACAAGTTTTGTATTAAACTCTAGCGATATTCGCTTGTTTACTTCGATTTTGATGGGGCCAAATAAAGATCGCTAGGAATTGATGTAAGGGTCAAACGGTCAGAAGAGCCATACCCGAGTAGATCGATCTGATTTCCCTCCATCAAACGAAGATGTACAAGTACATGAATATT
>MCJB01011708.1:11744-108229 GCA_002018475.1 Nicotiana obtusifolia
AGGTACAACTTCGAATATCCGAAATAAGGCTAAAGCCGAATCAGATTGAAAGGGATCTAAATTTTGCCAAGGCATGATCCCGATTCGCATACCAAAAGTAGAGCGAGTACAGCTCACTTTAAATACTCAAAAAGGCTAAGGCCGAACTAATTATTAATCGATCCAATCGGACGCAACTTATAATTCTAGCCAAGGCTAGAAATAGCGAAATATGAGAATCAAGAAACCAAGTCGAGATGAAACAAAAAGATGTTTTATATACATAACGGAACTTTTATACATGTTCGAATTACGAAACGTTAAGACAACATCCAAATAAGCATCAAAATGACGTCAGTCCGAGCCATCTTCAAATTCTTCATGAAAGGTTCGTCTCCTCATTTCATCCTCTATCTTTGCTGCCTCAGCAACGTCGGAAGACAGGTCGAGACCACGAGCTTGAAGCTCCTCAAGAATGGAAAGGCGAGTTTGGCATTGAGTGTACTCAACCAGCGCCTTCGATTGCTCATGAGCGACCTCGGCATCGGCTCTGTACTGAGCTATCAAGTCTTCAGCCTTGGCCTTGGTGGTGGCAATCTCCGATTTCACTTCTTGTAGCTGGTTGGTCAGAGCCGCCCGCTCTTGGGTAAGCGATTCAACTTGGAGTCGTAGGGATTCATTGTCTTGGATCAGAGCTCCGGTCTTCTCCTGCGCTTCCAAGGCCTGTTCTCTTAGTCGAGCTTGGAGAGCCTCTTTCTCCGCAGTTAAAGTCTCAACCATGGCTCTCCACCCACTCGTTTCAACTTGGGCCTTGTTCAGTTCAAACAGGAGTCGGTCCAACCGGTTAGTCGCTTGCTCCAGTTGGTCAATGCTAGTGGCATGCTCTTTCCTTACAATATTTAGTTCAGCCCGGAGACTCGACATCTGATTTTCGAGCCGCTGACGCCGATCCCTTTCTTGTACCATTCCTTCTTTGATTCGAAGGAACATTTCGTGATAAAGCACCAAAGACTGTGGGAAATTCGAATTAAAAACTGTCAGTGCGGGCTTGGAATCAAAACATTGAGCATAGTTTAAAACGAACAAGAAAATGTACCCTGTTCAATGCCTGTTGAGCTTCATTGAATAAGCAAGCCCAATCTACAACATCCATTGCAGCCCGGTCTTCTTCAGTCACCAAGCTGTGGAGATAGCTAGCTACGCCTACCGGCGGACCTAATGCTCGGGCGTCCTCGGGGACAGTGAAGGTTATCACCCTCCTCCGATCAGGGTTCGAGCTCAGAGTTGGGAATTTATCGATCAATTTGATACCAGCCGATACCCCACTCGTCTCGGCTGGGGGACTCCTTCTGGGAACTTCGAGGCCGAAGGTATCAGCCAACGGCACCCCGTCAAAAAATTCTTCGAAGGTCCCTATTGTGACCAGCACCTTGCTCGGCGTATGTATCCCTGCATCTTGGGCATCATTCATAGTTGCCGCAGAAAAAGAAGGAGAATGCACCATCTCTAAGATGTCCGAGGGTCTTTGCGCCATCGCCTCTACGTTGGCCCGGTCGTCGGTCCTTGCTCCCGTTTCAATATTCTCTCCTTGGGAAGCACCGGTCTCTTCCATGCTCGGCTCGGGGACTTCCCGAGGGGATTTGTCGTGTAAAGTTTCGGGGCTCTTTTCCCCCTCAGAATCTTCACTCAGTTGAATGGAAGGGTCAGTAACTGTGACCTTACGAGCCATCATCTTCTTCCTATTCTTCTTTTCGGGCTCGGCATGGCCGGGAGCCCTTTTTCTCTTTTTTCCTCCTTCTTTTCCCGATGTGGGAAGGGGGCGAGGAACTGCCCCACCAGTAGTAGCCGACCTCAGCTCGGCATCCTTCGAGAGACCTGCAAAATAAATTTTCAAAAGACTAAGTGTTGGAATCGATTGTCTTGGAATATATGAACGTCACTGAAGCTCACCATGATTCTTGGCCTCCCAAAGGCCTTTCGATATCTCTCTCCAGGCCCGTTCAGAATAGGACCTTTGGGCCACGACCTTCCTGACCCACTCCTCTAAATCCGGAATTGCGGCCGGTGCCTGGGAAACAGCTGCACATCATAATACATCGGTTAAGCATTGGAAGGTAATAATAAGAGATCTTATACGAAGAGGCACTTACGTTTCATGTTCCACTTTTCAGGGAATGGTATATTATCAGCAGGGATCAGGTCGGAGGTCTTGATTCGGACATATCGACTCATCCAGCCCCGATCCCTATCTTCATCAATGCTCGAGAACGGAGCCTTACTGGCCCGGCGAGCAAGTTTAATCAGCCCCCCTCGGAACATTCGGGGACTGTACAATCGAAGCAGATGGTCGATGGTAAAAGGATGCCCCCCTTCGACCTTATCCACGAAAAAACAGAAAAGGTAAATTATGCGCCACACAGAAGGATGGACTTGACCTAGAGTGACATTATATCTCCTACAAAACTCGATAATTATGGGATCTATGGGTTCTAATGTGAACGGATAAGTATATACACTAAGATATCCCTCCACATGTGTGGTAATGGCTTCATTCGGGGAAGGGATTATTATGTCCTTATCGGCCCAGTGGCACTCAGCCTTCACCCTTTCAAGATGTTTTTGGGTGATCGAGCTGATGTATTCCGAGACCGGTTCGCCTCGGCCAGGCACCGGGGAAGGCTTCTCGACTTTGAAGTCAGAGCCTATGAAGCACCCTACTGGTATAAAGGTCTTTAATGGAGGTTCTTTGGACGGTTCCTCAGTACGAATGGGCTCAGCCTCTTCAACAGGCTGGACAGGGGAAGGATGTTGCTTCTGAGGAACTGATTTAGAAGTTTTGACAATAACGATTAAAGCAGTGAAAGCGAGAAGCAAAGAAGAAGAGAGGTTTTCTGGTGAAGAAGACTAGAGTTTTTCTGGTAAAGAAGACTAGAGGTTTTCTGGTGAAAAAGACTAGAAGAGACAAACTGCTTATCAACGTGAAAGTAAAGAAGCAAACTCAAAGAAGGGAGGAAGTATTTATACTTTCCCAAAAAGCGGCAGTACAGAACACGAGGTGAATAAACATAAATGCACGCAGAAGGTACAGGGCTCTGCAGACGAGGCAGGTAATGATTTCTTGTGTCGATGATCATGTGCGTCACGGCACTACCGTCACACAAAGGGTCCTTTTAGGGTTAAACGGTTTGATGACTCTGACTTCGTGGCACGCTCGATGGATGTATTGATTACTTAGCCGAAAAATTCGAAGAATGACGGTTCATATCATTTTTTGTCCTTACTCTCCAATAAACGAGGGGACTATCTGTATTGGGTCAAATACGACCGGCTGCTCGAGGTGAGTCGAGCCCGGATACCGCACAAGAGCGGGTTGCCTCGATCCGAAGTCGGCAAGTCGAGCACGAAATTGGAGCAACCGAAACGGGGTGGCCGACATTGGCCGATGGAAGCATATCTCGTGATAAAGATCAGTTTCGAGCGGATGTTTCGTGCATTCCTGATATTTCGGCGGGAGTAGATATCTCAACCGTCATAGACGTTACGCCACTATTTTAGGGATATCCCATCCCGTAATTAAAGGGATTTTATCTTGTAATTAGAGTTTTACCAATTAAGGAGTCTTTCTTTTACCTATAAGAAGGGTGTCTACCTTCATTGTAAAGCACAACTGATATCAATAGAAAATACTGAATACGGCTACTGTTCAAGCTTTGTCTTCTTGGTCATACTTCTTCATTGAATACTCAATCACATTGGTTTGGTTATTTCCTTTATCTATTATATTCCAGTTATTTGTATTATTTTTTACATTGTATCAAATTGATTCACACATCCTTGGCACTACGAACAAATTCAATTGTTACTCGGATCCAAGGGTAAACACACTATTCATCAAGACTTGGATGGGAAGAAACCACCTATTGTTTTTTTCCTCCGCAGGAATTTGAATATGAAATTTCAAGATTATCACCCATTTTATTGACCACTAGGCTACACCCTTGGGTGTGACATTTAAATTTATTAAACAAAAACTCTCAACTACTCCAATAGGCTAGGCATTACCCTTGGCTTCTTTCCTATTTATAACATCCAACAAAAACACAACACTAATCTGAACCATTAGATACGAAACAGGGGTGACCTAATCCATTGAACATATAACAAGTTAAGTGAGATGGAAATGGCTACAAAATTTGGTTCATGTGCCAAATTATTATTAGTGTGTTTGATGTTTGCTTGTGTTTTTGAGGTTTCAGTAGGAAGAACATATACAGTTGGAGATAGTTTTGGTTGGCAGACTCCTCCTGCTGGTGCTCTTACTTTCTCCGACTGGGCTAACCAACACACCTTTGTTGTTGGGGATATTCTAGGTAAGCATATTTATCAACTTTCAAGAAACTTACAGTTGTGATTTTGCTCCTTTTCCTCCTTTTTATTGAAGAATTAATTCAAATAGCCGTCAACCTATAGCCGACGGATGTGTAATATATGTATAATTGTGTATAATCAATATATAATCTATGTATACCGACTAGAAAAAGCAAATATTGAATTTGATCGGCTATTTGTGTAACAATTCCTTTTTTATTTAAGTTATGTCCACCAATAATACGAAAAAAAATTACACTATCATTATAGCTTAATTTGTGATAAAATGAAAGTTACCATTTTTATAAGATTAATTTTGTATGCTTATTAAAGAGGTTTATCAGTAATTAAGTACCTTATAAGTGATATGATTATGTAATTATTTTATACACCTTCAGTTTATAAAACACATACTTTTCTTCTTCTTTTTTCTAAAAAGTTTATTAGTCTTATGCACAACAAAATAAGTAATTAATTAAGGGTCTTCCTATTTAATTTCCTTCTAGCTATTACTCATGGATCTTGAGATGGAAGTGTTGATGATCCCTGCCTTTTTCAATTAGCAGTTTTATAGATAGTTATTATAATTATTGGGTGGAGAGGAATGTTCAAAAGATGGTAAAATTTAGAACACCTTAAAGATTAATAAAAAGGATAGTCGGGTGCATAAAGTATCATGTACTCACAGAGGATTCAAAAAAGAAGGACCATACCCCAAGAATTGTACGTTGGCAGCATCAATTTTATATCCTAAGTATAGTATGTCTATGGAACCAACGAAGGAAATCCGAAAATTCTTTAAGAAAATTATTAAAAGTTCAGTAAAAACCGATTACTTAATTTATAATTGGAGCAATAGTGCGTTATCATGTCTAAATACCCTAAGATGAACGTAATATTCTCTTGATTATGTGGCCACTCAGTATATTTGATGCTTAGATCATCGCACTATCATGTCTAAACCACAAAAGTGAAGATGATAAAATAAATGTATATCACCTTCAATTTCTTTTCTATTTACGATTTTTTATATACTTTTAATTAGAATATAAAACTTTGTGGCCGTTAGTACTTTTTATGTAGTAGATTTTACAAATGTAAACATGTAAATTGCCAATTGTATGCAGAGTTCAATTTCAATAGTGGAGTACACACAGCAACTAGAGTAAACAAAAATGATTTTGATAGCTGTAACGCTGCAAATCCTATTGATAATGAAACCAATGGTCCAGCAAGATTCACACTAGATACTACTGGGGACTACTATTTCATTTGTATCATTCACTGCAATCAGGGTCAAAAATTAGCGATCAATGTCACTTCTGCTGACTCGCCCTCCGGCAGCCCGTCTCCCGGTTCTTCTCCGGTGATACCTGATGGCGACTTGTCTCCTCCACCATCGGGCTCCGTGTCGACGAGGGTGGCTGCTGCTGCTTCATTTGTCATCCTAGTGCCAATTTTTATTACTGCAATTTTGTCTTAGTATTAATAGTGTTTCTAATTTGGTGTATGACTATATATTATGAAGTGCGTGCTTGTTATGTGATGTGTGTTGATGTTTAGAGACTTAATGAGCATTTTGTATATATTGATCTCTTGTTTGATTTCTAGATGGAACATTATCTGTTTATATATATTGAATTAGATGGTGTCGTAGCCTGGAATCATAAGCTTTTTCTACATAATAAATTGAAGACCTTAGCACCAAGCAATGGTTGAAAGTTTGAGTACAGAAAGACTAATAAATATATATGCCCCAAGTAAGAGAATTTCCTTTTCAATTTAACCCTTTAGTATTTGAAATTTAGTGGTCCGACTGACCAAGATTTGCGCTACCAAAAACAACTGTCCAAGTTTGGTTTTCATAAATATGACTCACTTATATTACTAGTGTATGACCCAAAAAAATAAATTTTGGTTTTATATAATTAGATTTATTAAAAGATAGGGTTAATCATAGTCAATATTAATATCCAAAGCTATATCAAGTATTTTATGGTGAATATTTAATGTATAACATTATAGAAAACAACTTGGGACAATAATGGAGCAATAATGACTTTCAAATAGTAAATGAGACAAAAATAATCCAACGAGGATGAGTTCCTCGGATGTCTTTTTGATAATGATGGATGATGATAAATAGTCGTATATTCCTATCCTTCTTGGATCGGGATATGAGGGATAAAAGAAGGAAAATGTAAAAGTCAAGCATTGTTTCTATTCAATAAAGTAAGAATCTCGCACAGAGAATGTTGATAAAATTCTTTACAAAAAGTTCAATCCCCTCTTCTAATCTACATCTCTTCTTATTTATAAGAGCACATGGGCCACTAAACCTTAGATAGTACAACAGAAGGGAATATACATAGAACATTCTCTAGGGAATCTAAACTCTAAGGTTGGTTATGACTTCGTGCTGAGAGTCTTGGGAAATCGGACAATGAAATGTGGTCGTCCCCGCATACTAAACCTCGAAATGTATCGTCTGTTGCCTCGTTATAAACCTTCTTGAGAAAAACCTGTGGGACAAAACTCAAGTGAGGGAAAAAGAGTACAACTTACGGGGCATTCCTTGCTTTTCAGAAGTTGAAGTACTTGAGGTAGCTGATATTCTAATTGTTCGATAGTAGCTCTCCTTCCAATGTCTCCAGTTAGAATTATCCTTCATCTTCCTTGCCTAAGATTTTGTATGGTCCGTCCCAATTGGCTCCTAATTTCCCTCTCGGGGGTCTCTTCCTGCTTAGGTCTTGGCCTTGAGCACGTAATCCCCGACTTTGAGTGACCATACCTTGGCTTTTCTATTACAGTAGCGTTCTGCTTGCTGCTTTTGTGCGACAATTCTTACATACGACATGCCTCTTCGTTCTTCGGTTTCATCAAGTATCCTGTTTTTATGGTGGGCTAATAATATCCTGCCCGTATGGAGCATCTTATAAACGCTCAGTCACTGGAGTGACTGCTATAGTTACCTTGGTGGACTTCCTCGAGGACGCATTAAGTCTTGTTTGAGCCCAAGCATTTTGTTAAGGGGCCTCTGTATGTCCTTTTATACAATTCATTATTGAGGAGGTTGTACCTTGCAGCTTGCATTCTCACCTTCCTGGCTTCTTTTTTTTCATTTGGGAGAATACTGTCCTGAAAGTAATTTATAATGTAATTGCGCCAGTCCCACGTTAAGATTATAGATTTTACCTCGACGTGATCTAAGGCTGAGCTAAGGAGATGCACCACATCTTTTACCCCAAGGCTTATGCTTTTTGTTGCGGATGCTAATTTTGCGAGGCCGTCCGCCTCGATGTTCTGGATCCATGTAATCTGGTTGAGCTGGTGTTCATCAAATTTGGGTAGCAGTTTGCAGATCTCGGTAAGGTACTTTTACAACCTTTACTCTTTGATCTGGGAAGTCCAGTAAATTGGTTTACTACGAGCTGGGAGTCGCAGCGTAGTCTTAGGTGCCTCGCCCCACATTCGAGTGCTAGCCTCAGTCCTGCAATGACCACCTCATACTCGACCTCATTGCTAGTAATATCCGGGCACCTTATAGATTACGAATTATTTTACCGGCAGGGACTTCAAGCATGAGTCCTAGTCTGGAGCAGCATGCATTGGATGCGCTATCCGTGTGCAACACCCAGAGGTCTTGCATTAGGCTGAAATCTTTGTGGCTTTCTTTTCGGTCTCGGGTATTACCTTGGCACTAAAATTCGTTATGAAGGCACCGAGCACCTGTGATTTTATGGTTGTGAGAAGCTGGTAAGTGATGTTGTGCTCACTTAACTCTGTTGCCTATTTGGCCAGCCTCCCCGGTAGTTCGAGTTTGTGCAGTATATTCCTTAAAGGAAACATGGTGACGACTGAGATTGGATGGCATTGGAAGTATGGCCTGAGCTTTCTTGAAGCTATGACAAGGGCCAAGGCAGATTTCTCGAGGTGAGGATACCTTATCTTGGCATCGATAAGTGTCTTACTGATGTAGTAGATTGGAGACTGCGTACCTTTGTCTTTTCGAGCTAGGACTGCACTTATCTCTACCTTTGAAACGGCGAGGTAGACGAGGACACGTTCTCCGGGCTCAGGCTTTGAGAGTAGGGGTGGTGATGACAGGTATTCCTTTAGCTCCTTCGACACTTGTTTACATTCGACCGTCTATTTGAGTCCGTTATCTTTTTTGAGTACATTGAATAATCTGTGGCATCTGTCAGATGAACTAGAGGTAAATCTGGACAGGGTGGCAATTTGACTTGTTAGTCGTCGAACTTGTTTATTGGTAGTTAGGTCTTTTGATATTCTATTGATGACCTTAATTTGATCTGAGTTGACCTTAATTCTGCACGGTGATACTAGGAAGCCCAGAATTTACCTGAAGTCATGACAAACGCACATTTCTCGGGGTTTAATTTCATCCCATACTTCGTCAATATTACGAATGCTTCCTTCAGATGGTCGATGTGATCCTCAGACCTCTAGGATTTGACTAACATGTCGTCGATGTATATTTCTATAGTCTTGTCGAGCTGGTCTTTGAACATCTTTGTGACAAGTCTTTGGTACATGGCCCCTATGTTCTTTAACCTAAATGGCATGACCCTATAGCAGTATGTTCCCCTGTGAGTGATGAATGCAATTTTCTCCTGGTCTTCCTCATCCATAAGTATCTGGTTGTAGCCCGAGTTTGCGTCCAGGAAGCTTAGCAACTCGTGTCCCCCTGTGGCATCAATCAGTTGGTCAATATACAACAATGGGAATGAATCCTTTAGGAAGGCTTTGTTCAGAACAGTGAAGTCCACGCACATCCTCTACTTCCCATTCTTTTTTTTAACCATTAGTACGTTAGCTATCCACTTGGGATTCTTTGACTCCCTGATAGATCCATTTGCCAGGAGTTTCTCCACTTCTTCGTGGACAACCTCGTTGATAGCGGGGTTGAACTTTCGTCGGGCCTGCTTTATTGGAGAGTGGTAGGGGTCAACGTTCAGCTTGTGCATAGCTATCTCTTTAGGGATGCCTGGCATATCTGCATGGCTAAAAGCGAACAAGTCTGTGTTAGTTATTAAGAATTGACTAACCGTTCCTGGTTCCTTGAGCTTGCAGCCTATGTAAGCCTTTTTGCTGGGGTCACTTAGGTTTAGCTGGACGGGTTCGAGATACTCTACGGTCGATCCTACAGCTTCGACCATTTCTGGATCTGTAATGGTGTCTTGGGCTTCGACATGAAGGAACCTCAACCCTGCTGATTGCTATGCTTCTTTTTCTTTTTCTTTCTTTTGTTGAGTGGTTGTACTATCCAGGGCGATCCAATAGCATTCCATGGATGTGCCTTGTTCCTCTCGTATGCTGAATATCCCCCACGGGTTGGGAACTTAATTACTTGGTACAAGCTAGAAGGGATTGCCCTCATGGGGTGTATCCACGGCCGACCCACGACAGCATTGTATGCCATGTCCTGGTCCATGATATGGAATATTGCCTCCATAGTCACTATTTCAGCGAGGATGGGGAGTGTGATCGCGCCCGAGTTCGTTCAATGCATTGTTAAAATCGGTTACTATTATGCAACGCGGCTCTATTTTATCCTTGAGTCGCATCTGTACGAGGACTCGAGGGTGGATAATGCATGCTCCACTTCCATCGTCGACCATAATCCTCCAAACATCGGTATCAAGAATGCGTAAAGTAATAATACGTGCATAATTGTGAGGGAAGGTCAAACCATCGGTATCCGACTAATCGAAGATGATACTTTCTTTGAGGTCATCATACCGTTGGTGGGTGATCGATCTCTTGAGTTTGTGAGTGGCGGTGAACCTGTTGCCATTGATGGAGGTATCTCATTGCCTCCAATAATCATATTGATGGCACGAGCGGGAGACAGCGGCTTTGGAAGGCCAGGGCGTTCTCGCCCCTTGGCTAAGGTGTACTTGCCTTTGTTAGTGAGCAACTCTTTGAGGTGTCATTGTTGCAGCAAAGTCACCACTTCTAACCTTAGGGCATGGCAATCCTCGGTCTTGTGCCCTCGGTCTTGGTGGAACTCACAAAAGGCATCTGACTCCCTTGTGTTCAGGTCGAACCTCATCTTCGATGGCCACTTCACCTTCGGTCCGAGCTTCTCGAGTGCATAAACCACATCGGCAGGTGACACACATAAATTATGAGCAGATAGTAAAGGAACCATACCTCAGTCACTTTTGGGGATATCTGATCTTGGCCTAGAGAG
Organism: Nicotiana obtusifolia; assembly: GCA_002018475.1. Classification (NCBI taxonomy): domain Eukaryota; kingdom Viridiplantae; phylum Streptophyta; class Magnoliopsida; order Solanales; family Solanaceae; genus Nicotiana; species Nicotiana obtusifolia. Next base: position 22,309 of record MCJB01011708.1, read on the forward strand.
GCCGTCTTCATGGCAGAAGTTAGGGACGGGTGGTCTAATGTAGGGCTAATGCCGATCTCTTCCCGGTTGCAGCGTTGGAGGGCTTCTCCTCATATAATCCTTATGTTCCCTCATGGGTTCGGCTGCACAGAGGCAAGTCATCAAGTTGGCCCATTGAGGTCTTCATCGTCTGCTCTGACCTCAGCATAATAGGCGTTGTTGATCTCGTCCCAAGTGGCGATGATATTTCATCAATCGGCTGGCTAGCTTTCTGGTCGCCCTCGTCTCTTCTCTATTTATCCCATTCTGGAGGCTCCTATGGCCATTCCTTCAAAGACATTTGGTAAGGTCATCCTTACCCAGTTGAACCGCGCTAGGAAGTCTCTCACCCCTTCCCCTGGGGATTGTCTGATGGCGAAGATGTCGCTTACCCTAGTTTCAACCTTCTTGGCTCTGACAAGTGCTGTTACGAACTAATCTGCCATCTCCTCGAATGTTTCTATGGAGTAGGTCGGCAGCTATGAATATCACGTCAATGCACCCCCTTTGAGGGTTTCACTAAACATTTTTAACAAGATGGAGGACACTTATTCTTTAGTGAGGTCGTTGCCCTTTACTGTGGTGACGTAATGGGTCACATGGTCCTCAGGATCAGTCGTCCCGTTATAGATTCTGAGGTACGGGGGCATCTCAAAGGTTTTTGGTATGGTGTGAGGAGATGCTTCTTCCCTAACAGCTGCTCTACAAACTTGCCGGCATCCACTTTGGGCATTAATTTGGGGACGTCTCGTATCTTGTCTACCCGTTCTTGATGCTCTTTCATCTGCTCCTTGAGTGCCCTATTCTCGTTCTCTATCTCCTCCATTCTTTTCAATATGGCGGCGAGGGTGCCATCTCCTGTATTTTCAGCAGTTGTATGGGTATTACCTGAAGTTGGAGGATTTAGTTGGTCCTCTTGCCCACTCCTATGTTGGGTTGCAGGGGTCTTTGGGGTTTCCACGGTCGTGCACGGGACCTGCTTACTCATCACACTGACCAAGGTGTTAGTTAGCCAGGCCTCAAGGAGATTTTTTTTTTATGGCGGGTGGTGCTCCTTCCTCCGCGGATGTGGAAGCTTCTTTTTCGTTGGGTTTGGTCGTGCTACAAAAGAGTGCCGACGACTTCCTTAGCCTGGGGGATGGCTTAGGGGTCGTTTCTTCATCTTGTGTTTCGTACCCCTCGTCGATGGCACTCATTAGATTGAGCAGGATGTTATCCGTCGCTCTAGCTCCTTTTCCTCGGTCCGTTTTTCCCTAGTTACCTGCTATGGAGTCTTTTTATGCAAAGAGAAAGGAATAGCCAAACAGTGTACTAGTTTAGCAAATTATGAACATTGTAGATCTGAATGAAAACTAATAGTTTGACTATGAAATCCCCATAGACTGTGCCAAACTGCATGAACCAAAAAATAGATTTTGGTTGTATACAATTAGATTTTTTGAAAAATAGGGTTAATCATAGTCAATATTAATATACAAGGATAGATCTAGCATTTTACGGTTAATATTTAATGTATAACATTAAAGAAAACAACTGGGGACAATAATGGAGCAATAATGACTTGGAAATGTAAAGGGGAACAATAAATGACTTTCAAATAGCAAATGAGAAAAAGATAACCCGACATAGATAAGTTCCCCGAATGTCTTTCTGATAATGATGGATGATGATAAACAGTCGTATATTCCAATCCTTCTTGGATCGGGATATGAGGGATAAAAGAAGAAAAATGTAAATCAAACTTTATTTCTATTCAATAAAGTGAGAATATTGCACAGAGAATGTTGATGACATTCTTTACAAATGGTCCAATTCCTTCTTCTGATCTACATCTCTTCCTATTTATAATAGCACATGGGCCACTAAACTCTAGATTGTACAACAGAAAGGAATATCTGTAGAATATTTTCTAGGGAATCTAAATTCTAAGGTTGGCCATCACTTCGTGCTGAGAGTGGATGTTCGTCCTCTTCCTCGTCTTCCGCCAAGCCAGTTCGACCTCGGTACTGCTTTATCCTTCACCTTTGACCTCAATCTTTTTTAGAGTCATCTCGACGTGTTACCACCATTGCATGATTTATTTCAGTTGACCGGGTCAAATATGTCAAGTGAAGCTTTCACTCATACAACTAGTATTTCGGAATTATATTAGCCTTCACGTTTAGTCTTTCTCACTACATGTAAGCTGTCTAGGTTAAAAAACAAAACTAAGTCCAGGGATTAAGTTTTTTTTCCTATTCATAAATGTCAATCATCTGAATGTTATATAGTCTTCTTTAATGGGCCAAACACATTCTTCTTGTATACTCTTTCATTTAAATAGTGCATTCCAAGTTAAAATTATTTTTACCTTCTTTTTGGGAATATAAGTACCTAAGTGAAAAAAAATTACACCTAAAGAGAGAAGCTCTGACGATTTGGTGATTTTGAGGCGATTTTTCTCCCAGCTTCTTCTATGGCCTCACCGGCCACTGGCCAGCCTCCAATAGAGGTTGGTCAATCATATATACCACCCATACATCCCCTCCAAACATCCACAAGCCCTAGTTTGATCCCAAATTGTGCAAAACTCTTAAAACCTGTAGCATTAAATGCCCCCATGTAAGTTCCCAACGTAAACCTAAAACCTGTTGAATATCATAGTGAACCACTCGTTCGATGGAAGAAAATTAAAAGTTAAACAATACATTGCTCAACAGGGATTACAATTAGCAGTTCTGGGCAAATTTTTGTATGGAAAAACCTATGATTCAAGAATTTAGAAAAGTTATTCCTATCCAGTATAAGTTAAAGGCCCTTGTTCAATTGGATTAATCGAGGATCCCCATGTTCTCATCAAATTATCATTGTTGGAGGACTAACATTCACCTGCTATCAAAGCAAGCCTTTTACTTGAAGGCAGGAGATATGTGGCAGATGAGATGCACAAAGTGGAGTCTATGGTGGAAGCCTGAAGAAGAAACACCAATTGCCATTGCTTGGATCTCCTTTTTGGACCTTCCTCCTAACGTTTTTGGTAAGAAATTTATGTTCTCTTTAGCTAGTGCAGTTGGTAGGCCAATATATGTTGGCTTGGCCACTCAAAATGGTACTCGACCAAGATGTGCTAAGGTGAAAGTTGAAGTGACTTTAGTTTCTACATTGCCTCAAAGAATAAAGATTATCGAAGAGGAGGATGAAACAAGTCCTGAGGAGTCAAAATGGGTAAATATTAAGTATGATTACATGACCAAACATTGTAAAACTTATAAGAAACAAGGTCATAATGAGAGGGAATGCTGGATTATTTACCTAGACTTACACAGAAAGTTACACGAAGAAGGTAAAGACAAAGGCAAGGAGAATACAGTAGTTGTACAAGGTGAGGTTATTGGTACAGCTGCAGCTTCTACTAAGGTCCTATCAAGTGATAAAGTGTAGAGAAAGCCAGTACCAAATGCTACCAGGAATAAATGGATACAAAGAAGAAAAAATAAATACCAGCGTGATAAGAGAGGATACAATATTGATACAATTGAGAACAATGATGTTGAGGCATCACACGATAAGAAGGAATAAAAGGGGAAGTAGGCAGCTGGAGAGGAAGGGAATAAAAAAATGCTAGTTCAAACTAATAATAAGTTTGCTTTGTTGGAGGAGGGTGAAATTGAAGAAGAGAAATAAATGAAGAAAGGAGCAGTGGAGAATGTAATTAACAAGGAGAATGCTAAGGTAAAGAAGGCAACAACACAAATCTTACTTCTACTAGAAAAACTGTTTCAAAGAAGATTGGTACTCAAATTGCGGCTGAAGAAATAATACCTAATCCACAACTAGGATTGAGGAGGAAAATAAAATTAGTCTACAATTGAATGGGTTCATGGGAGATTTGGCACAAGCAAGGAAGAGCTGAAACGACTCAATGTCACTATTAACCACTCATGTCCGGAGATTCCATCTCAAACATTCAAAGAATCTGAAAATAATGGAGCAAATAATGAAGTTAATTCTTATAGAGCTTTATGGAGTGATGAAGTAGAGAAGACGGAGTATAACACAGGTGCAAATATTAGACTCATGAACAAGGGAGAAAGAGGCAACACACAAGAGCAACAAGCAGACACTTTCAGTTCTACTGGTACAATAAACCCTAGTGTGACAAAAACTAGGGTTGAAAATATTCAAAGTTATAGCAAAGAACAAGCTAAACTGTCACTTGGAGCTGGTAAAGAATCACATAAAGTGGCTAATATCATTGATGAATCAGTAGTTGAAGTTTCGGCTAAGAAAAAAGGTAATGGAATAGTAAACCCTAAGGGTGATATTAGGTTTTGGCTAATATTGGTAGTGATTCGATGGGGTTTTCAGGTGGTGATTACATTGATGATGTTAATGCGGGGCTATTATAGGATACAGTGAGGTCAGATCATCAAACAGCTGGTAGCAAGGCTTCTGATCTCAATGGAACGGCAATTCATGTTGTTCCACCTATAGTTTACCCTGGTTTGGGTTCGGTTTATGATCTTCAGTTTAAGGTTATGCAGGAGGCATTGGGTTCTAGGAAATAGAATTCAAAGGTATTGAAGGAAGATAAAAGGTAGTCTCATGATCAAATTGACCTTGCTACAAGGGCATGTGCTTCTGAAACTAGGCAGAGCAACAATGCAATTCAAATTGTGACTCATGCAGTTGATGATCCTGGAATCTTAGCTGGGAAAATCTTTATTGTTACAAGTGGCATATTGGCAAAGGGAATTCTTATTAATCACATGGGTCAAAAAGATTTGGGGATGATATCCAAAAAAATATGAGCCAAATCCTTTGGCTCTTCAGGTGGTAGATAATGACAAGGGTGAGCAGGAAGAACTAGGTGATGATATTGAGGAAGAATCAACGGTTGCTAACTTTCAACAAGTAGATAAGGATAGAGACATCTCACCTAGAAGTGTTGACAAAAATAAATCGGCTGGGAGACAGGCAAAGAAACACAAAAAGAAGACTGTACCTGTAAGGGTACAACCAAAGAGAAGTGGGCTCTCAACTTCTAAGTGATCTTATGGATAATGCACTAGTGTGGAATGTCAGGTTTGTGAACACACAAAAACTTTCTAAAAGTTAATTAACCTACATAGAAAGTAAATTTTCTATTCAATTGGTTTGATTGAGCCTTGGCAAGCTATCAACAAGCTGGAAGAATATAGAAGAAGACTAGAGATCCATTCTGCCCTTGCAAACATAAACGGTAAGATCTGGGATTTTATTGGTGTGGATATTGGTGTGGATATTGATGTGGATATTATAATGGACATAGAACAACAAATGACTCTAAAGTTATTTCATAGAAGACTGGGCAAGGAGTTGATTGTTATACTTGTATATGCTAAATGTGATGTTGCGGAAAGAATTGAACTATGAAATTTGATGTATCACTTAGCTTCAGACATGGAATCACCTTGGCTTGTAGGTGGTGATTTTAGTATTATTTTAACTGAGGAAGAGAAGTATGGAGACCCTCTAGTTTACTTGAGTGAAGTTAAAGACTTTTCATATTGTGTAGACACTTGTGCATTGTATGATCTTGGATTTAAAGGAAATCTATATACATGGTGGATGGGAGGTCTAATGATGATTGGATCTTTAAGAGGCTTGACAGGTTCTTGGCTAATCAACAGTTTCAAGATCTATTCCTAGCTTTGGAGTTCGAGCACTTGATCAAGTATGGTTCTGACCACGCTCCTCTCCAATTGTATCGCAATGTTGACACTCTCCAAGTTATGAAACCATTTTCTTAATTTCTAGACAAAGCATGATACTTTCCTGAAAGTGGTGAAAGAGAATTGGCACTCTGATGGTATGGGCAACCCTTTGATTTCTTTCAAAACAAGATGAAGAATGTGAAGAGAGCACTGGCAGTATGGATCAAAGAGACCTTTGGTGATATATTCAAACAAATAGCAGCTTGGAAAGATGTTATTAAGGTTCATGAAATTGAGTTTGAACTTCATCCTACAGCTCAAAATAGATCAAAATTGCACAAGGTAGACGCTGATCTCACTAGATATTTACACTTAGAGAAAGAATTTTGGAGGCAAAAAGCAGGAATGCAATGGTTAAAGGATGGAGATAGGAACACGAAATTCTTCCATGCTCATGTTGAAGGAAAAAAGGAAGAGGTTGCATGTGTCTAGAATTCTGAACAACAATGGCAACTAGATTGAATCACAGAAGGAGATGACTAAGTAAGCAGTGGACTTCTTTCAAGCTCGGTTCACTGAGGAAAGGACACCAACAAATTTTGACATAGTCAATCATGTTCCTAAAATGATCGCTGATGAACAAAATAATAGGTTGTGGGAAGAACCAACAATGGAGGAGGTCAACGCTACAGTATTTGGACTAAATGGGGATAGTGTAAGTGGTCCTGATGGATTCATCGGTCAATTTTATCATATTACATGGGATATCATTGGTGAAAATGTGCTGAACATGGTTAAAGCATTCTTCTGTGGTGTTGAGCTTCCAAAATCCATTACACACACAAATCTTGTGTTGTTACTAAAGAAGAAGAATGTAGCTATATATTCTGACATGAGCGCCATTAGTTTGAATAGTTTATTAAACAAGATTATTTCTAGAGTAATACATAAAAGATTAGTGGACCTACTACCCGATCTTATTTCTCCTAATCAAGCAGGCTTTGTGAAGGGAAGGAGTATAGTGGAAAACATCTTATTAACACGGGAGATCATCACTGATATAAGATTGATAGGCAAACCATCAAATGTGGTTATTAAATTGGATATAGCAAAGGCGTATGATAGGGTGTCTTGGTTGTTTCTGACAAAAGTTTTGAGGTAGATGGGATTTGGTGAGGTGTTTATTGACATGATGTTCAGATAAGTTTCAAACAACTGGTATTCAGTGTTGTTGAATAATCAGGCTAATGGCTTCTTCAAATCTTCAAGGGATGTGAAACAAGATATCCATTATCTCCTACATTGTTCATTATGGCAACTAGGGTGCTTGGAAGGGCATTGGATGCATTGTTTGACTATACGGACTTTATAGGGTTTGGGATGCCAAAGTGGAATCACAATATTAATTATCTCTCATATACAGATGACTCTATTATCTTTAGTTTCTCAAACTATGGGGCAATACAACTGATCAAGAGTGTGTTGGAAGAGTATGAGGCAGCTTCAGCTCAAAGATTAACAAGGAGAAATCCTCTTTTTATATGCATGAAGGAGCACATATTGATGAAGTTAATATTTTCCATCTTATTACTGAATTTAAAAGACATACATTTCCTTTCACATACTTGGGTTGCCCAATCTTTTATATTAGGAGGTAGAAGGACTTCTACAATGACATCATATTCAAAGTCCAGGAGAGACTTCAATCATGGAAGGGAAAACTACTATCAATTGGTGGTAGGGCTGTATTGATCTCACATGTGCTTGAAACTATGCCATCCACCTGCTATCAGCTGTAAATCCACCTTTCTATATTATTAATCAGTTGCAAAAGATGTTTGCTAGGTTCTACTGGAGCAACTCAGGAAATGGTAGGGCCAGGTATTGAGTTTCATGGGATTCATTGTGCCTACCTAAGGATGAGGGTAGTCTTGGCTTTAGATCACTTCATGATGTATCCAAGGCTCCATTTGCAAAGCTTTGGTGGAATAATAGAACTAAGGATACACTATGGACTGCCTCCACGAGGAACAAATATTGCAAGAAGATTAATAAGGTCCTAATTCAATGGATAAATTGATCTCATGTATGGAGAAAAATGCTTGAAATGAGGGATCTAGTATAGCATCAAATTTGGTGGAAATTAAAGAGTGGAAACTCTTTTTTTTTAATATAAAAATTAGAATGGACGTGGAGTCCTTTACCATGCTTCAGTTCCAGACCATTAGTGCGATGGCCCCATAATATATATGTAGATGAGGTTGTGGAGAATGGAGCATGGAATGAAGTGTTGTTGAGGGAGCTATTGCCTGATGAAATTGCTGATCACATTCTGAAATCCATCACACCATCTTCATGTCACATTGATAAGGATAAACCATGGTCGAAGTTAGAAACTAAGGGCCATTTCTCAGTGAAGTCTGCATGGCAATATACAAGGAGAAGAAGGCAAGAAAGCAAGTTATTAAAGCTCATTTGGATGAAAGGACTGTCATTCAAAATTTGTTTCTTTCATGTGGAGCTTGTGAAAAGCTAAATTACTATTGGATGATTTCTTTTTAATATTGGGCTATTTTAGAGCTTCCTAGTGTTGGTGTTTTAGACATCCAAAAGAAAAAACACTTCCTCATATATTTTTCAAATCTCCAGTAATCAGGTTTCTATGGAAATACTTCTCTTCACCTGCAGTAATCAACATAGAAGGGAAACAACTAGTGTAAGTCATTAATGAATGGTGGAGAAGGCCAGTGAACACAAGTTTGACGGTAATGTATCTTGCATTCCATGTCTGATTGTATGACATTTATGGAAGAGGAGGAACTCGGGCATGCATAAGAAGAACGTGTCCATTAACAGTTTGATTTTCCAAATTTCAACATCCATTCATATGTTGTTAAAGGTGAGAAGGCCAAATTTTTCAGGAGTTACTGCCAATTGGTCGGACTTACATGACAAATTGTTGCACCATGTTCCTAAGTTGAAGTATAATAAAGTGCTGTGGCAATTGCCTCCTGTGGGGTGGATCAAGTGACACACAAATGGTGCATGTAGAGGGGACAATGGAGGAGCTTCATATGCATTTTGCATAAGGGATGAAATAGGAGATCTTACATACGCACAGGCAGACTCCATTGAAGATGGAACTAATAATATAGTTGAAGCTCAGGCTATTTTGGAGGCTCTAAGTTACATAATTCAATTATAGTTTCCTCCATGCTTGATTGAAATAGATTCTTTGTTGATGAAAAGAGTGCTTAAGACACCCTACATTAAGGTAAGAACAGCCAAGCCGAACTTTAGATAGTGATGAACTATGATGATATGAGGGTGATGTGGAGGTTAAATGGAGTAAGAAGGATGGTGAAAAAGGGTGTAGGAGGATATAGGAAGGCCACTAGAGAAGGAGCTTACACCTCTCTTTCTGCTCAAATCCTTAGGGAGGAGAGCAGGAAGACATTTTCTACTAACATTGTTTCATGTTTTGCAGGTACTTTTGATGGAGCTGGACTTTATTTTGTGGCCAAGCTTATTAGGATGGTATTAGAATCTTTGATGCTCATTCCCTGTAGGTGTAACCATTACATAGGCTAGCTCAAAAACTCACCAAACAAGATTTGGAAGAAGCCTCACATAAGCCAACTAAACTGGACCTCCATCATAGGATACCAGTTTGGTGTTGTTAGGAAGCAACACACTATAAGGTACATTTGCCTTAGCTCCTTCAGCTTCATGAAGTTTTTACAAATATGTAAAATGAGTTTGTATGAAAGCACAATGGCTAAAACTACGCGCATGGAGAATACAATGCCCAGTCTTGAGAAACTTGGGCATGGGACTAGGAGTCTTTTTGCGGGATCTTTGATTACCATTTGGAGGACCTGCCAAGTACATGATACATGTATCATACATGAGGAAAGTAAATTCAATAATTTTTTATCCATATCTGCCAGGTATAATCATGAACCAGTGGAATAAAGTGATAAGATCACTAGGGTTGCCTTGCGTCGGACAGTGGTGTTGAGCCTAATTGTGTATGGTCGAGCTGATATCTGGGCTATACCAAGTTTAGATGTCAGTTTTAGGTGCCAACTGGAGCCTATTGCTAGTGTGGAGTTGAAGTTCTTAAGCTCAAAATCAATTGTGCAATTTTGCAGCATATGGTGCACACTTTTGGGCAAACAATGGTCATGCAATCTTTTGGTTAAGCTCGGTTCTTCATATGCAAGTCTCCATAGTTCTTTATGTACTACCAAAGTTGAGTGTGACACTTGTAAAAGGACTGATGCAATCTCATACTTTAATTTTCATCATTTTGTAAGACTTTCTGACACTATTATACTTTAATTCTGGTTATTATTATTAATAAAAAACACCACTAAGCACCCAGCATAGTGGTATATTTTCTTTAAAAAAATATATGGATCAGAGAACATAGGAGGTGTTGGGGGTATGCTAATCCAAAGATATTCCTAACATAGTATGATGTTGTTTGATTTAAGCCAAGCTTACATAATTTCTTCCAAAAGGCTTTAAACTGTTTAGTTCACATGCCTTAAATATATCATTTTTATCTTATCAATTTTTAATTTAGAATTATCTTTGCCCATCTAACAATCTCTTCCTCCAATTAAATACCAAATGATCTATCATTTAGATCATAATTATTTGGAGATTCGTCATGTGCCACCAATGTCATTCGATTATTTACAACCACAGCATACTTCTTTTATTGTGTGCGTCTCTAGACTACGGTAGAGACAGTAAACCAATTCAAAACGTCGTACAGTAAGCTAGTATATTACATGCATCGCTCGATTGAACTTGTTTCTTAGCTCTTCAAGAATCGCAACATGAAAGCGACTATTCGTCATCTCCTTACTCATCTAGTGGACTTGTTTTTTCGTTAAAAATAGTACGGGCTAGTCAGTTTTTGGACTGATAATTACAAAATAGCCAGCATTTGCAAAGTCATTGAAGAATAGCTACTATTTTGCTGCAACACGGAAAGTTCTGGCATAATATACTGGAGATTGGTGTACCTGTGTATGAACTTCCAGCATATTATGCTGAAACTCCAGCACACGTAAAGTTCCAGCATAATGTACTGGATATTGGAGCACTTGTGTATGAACTTCCAGCATATTATTCTGGACTAGTATATTATGTTGGAACTCCATCATAATATATTAGAGTTCCAGCATAATATACTGGGACTCCAGTATATTATGCTGGAAGTTCACATGTAAAAATTTCGAATTCCAGCATATTATGCTGGAATATTTTTGGATTTTGAACAGTGTTTTCGTTCGGATTTATCTGTACATAAAAAGTGGCTAAATTTTGATTACTTTTGAAACTATGGCTATTTTTCAATTATCACTTATAAATCTGACTATTTTTGAATTTCACCAGTTTTTTTTTGCTCTTCATGGCCCGCAACATTAGAGCTAATCATTAAGAGTGTACTTACTCTTTATATGTAATTTTTTTTTCCTTCACTTAATATGGGACTTTATACGTGAACCAACAGGAGGGCCAAAGAGATAGTTTGAGCAAGGTAGTCACTATTAGGTATATTGAATTATCTTTTTCTGTGTGTTAGTGTATGCTAATATTATATATGATCGACATCAGACTCAAACTTATGGTATCCATTTTCTCTTTGTGCATAAAATTTGATATTTGTGCTATTATTGTTAAATTGACAAGAGTCTCCTCTATCAAGACCATTTTATGCTCAAATAATTTTTCCGACGCAAGTCCGAATTAGTCCGAATGAAAATTAAACAAAAAAAAGAAAGATATGCTATAAATACATGTTTCTTGCTGGTCCCTGGCCAATAAGTGCTACAACCAGGATAAAGGTTTGCCTAGTGAAGTTGCTCAGAATAGAGCCACTTCGTTAGCACTGTGCAGGTAACCTAACCTTACTTCTAATAAGTGGTTATAGGAGCCACCAATTCTCTAACACTTTGTGTTGCCGTTGTGAATAGGACTTTTAAAGTGAAAAATCACTCTTCACAATGTTAACTCTTCTAGTTATGAAAATCTTTTTAATCAATTTAAAACAATGAAAGAAAAAACAAAATTCAAAATTATATTATTTTAGTATAAAATCTATTCTTTTTGGTCCTTTCGTCATTTAGTTGTAACTAAACAACTTCAACTTCAATTCCAACTCCCTCTCGAGGCAATCTACTTCATTTTAGAACTCAACAAACATGAAAAAGTCAATTGACAGTGCTACCTCGAAACTCACCAAAAAAAAGTTAATCTTGGTAAAAGGTAGAAAGATTAGGTCAATATTCATATATTAGCTCATATGTTGGATCTTCTTGCCAAGATACAATAAAATATTATTTTACCAAAAACAAAAAAATCAATCCACCATTACCAAGACTTACAAAGACTCTCCCACACAATAAATGTGAGTTCAATTCTTATCGTTTTACTTTTCCTTCCATTTCTCTAGATCTCCCAATGTGTAATCGAAGAAAAAAAAAAAAAAGGGGGGGTCTACTTTTACCCTTGTTGTTAGGAGAGTTCTTGCCCCTGACTAGGAGCTTCTTTAAACCACAATCAAAAGTTGAATAATATTTAGATCTTTTTCTCAAGAATTTGAATATGTGAAATTGACATATTTTGCGCTGAAACTCCGTAAATGAGAAGGATAAATATAAAGCGATTTGCTAATAACAGGATAAGAATGGACAAAAAATGTAACATGGATAAAATTGAACAATTTCAAATGCTATATTAATTTGAAACATTTTTCCTAAAAGAAAGTGATAAAACCCACCCAATCGGACAAACTTGGTCCATCAGATGGTTCGGCCCATTTATCACCAAAACAGTAGAAAAAGAAAAAGATCCAAAAACCAGTAGAAAGACTAGTCAATAAGTGGTGTAGAAAAGTCCAAAGGGGGTGGGTGAGCTTCCACGGCGTAACGCGGCACGGCGGCAGCCATTTCCATATTCCGGTCCATTGGATCCATTTCCAGAACACACGACTTTTCCACTGGCCCACCCACTGCCCATTTCACATTTAACGGGTCAACATCTTGACCTAAAAAACTTTATAATATCACCTACGTTTCACGTGTCATCTATTAATCGGCAGAAAGATAATCAAATTCAAATGTCAAGAAACTATTTTAATTGAAATCGAAATTGCAATTCTAAGTGTTAAGACTTTACAATACCTAAATGTAAGGGTATTCATAATTCAATTAAATTTAAAAATCGAACTAAACATCAATGAACACTCTTATTTAAATATAAAATTGCATTCTACTCGATGTTATTTCCATTTCTTTTTATATATTATCGCATCATAAGATATTCACGCTCACCTCTAGTCGCGAATTTAGTTTATAGTAATCAACAAGTTCAGCTAAATTTAATATTTTTAACACAAGAAATATATACATGAAAAATCACTAACATTTCAAAATATTAAATATGAATTCATAATTTCAAACTAGTAAGAACCTAAAAATTTAAACCACCAAATTTACATTCTGAATTTTTCTGAACTTCAAACTTGTATTAGAGCTTGTTTAGCCAAGTTTCTTGAAGGTCAAAAATTACTTTTTTTGCTCTTTTTGAAAATTTTGAGATGTTTGGTCAGGATTAAAATAAAATATTTTTAAGCAGCAGAAGCAGTTTTTCTGCTTTTGGGAAGAAGTTATAAATTTTAGCTTCTTCCAAGAAATAGAAGCAGAAGTAAAAAATTAATTTGTTCAAGACAAAATATCATTGCAATAAATTTATATTTTTCAAATTTCCCATATTAATTTAAAAATTTCTTCCTTTTTTCTTCTACCATACTTTTCACCCCTTTTTTATTCCATCATTTTTTACTCTCTTTTTTCTATTCCTCTTTGGAATATTTTCTCTATTATAAATAGATCTCTTCTTTCATATAGTTATTTATAAAAGTAAATTTTTAATTTATGTTGAAGGATATATTTTGACATATTTAAATCATCATGTAAATATTAAGTAATACCTGGTACCCAATATTACTACTTTAGAATAACTATATTTTATATTAATTAAAATCCTTAATTTATATTGTTGCTTTATGTTTTATTTTTAGTTGAATTTTTTTATAATAAATATTTAAATTCATAATCTCTTTTTAAATAATACTAATTACAAACTGAATTTTTACTGTCATTTTTCATAATTTGCCACTCAAATTGGTAAAATACAATTTGCTCGCAAAAGATATTATTCAAATGAATTAGTCAAACACAAGTGTTATTACTTTGCAAAAGTACTTTTTAAAATAAGTAGTTTTTGACAACTTAATCAAACAGACTCTAAGTTGGGTTGCACGAGTTTTCTATATTTATACCCCTCATTTAATCTATAATCTATTTCATTCCAATTTGGAGCAAGTCATCCAAACCCAAAAGGAAAAAAGGAAAGAAAAATAAATAAATTTAAACAATAAAAAGAAGGAAAGAACAATCTCTCTCCTATGTTATACCTCTATAAATAGAAACCTCATTGCCACCCCAATACCTCAACTCAAACTTCTTTCCTTTTCTCCATCAAAAACATACAACGCGTACAGGGGCGACTTCAGACTAGAAGAACATACAGTGCAAAAATGGCCAGAAAGCTGAATTTGGCTACTTTTGCAATTTTTGCAGCTGCTTTATTACATGTTTCAATGGCACAACAGACTCATGTAGTTGGTGATGCTTTGGCTTGGACCGTTCCTAACGGTGGCGCCGCCGCTTATACCACCTGGGCTTCCCGGAAAACCTTCGCCGTCGGGGACATTCTTGGTTAGTAATTAAATTATCACAACTAATTGGCCCATTCTTTGCTCTGGATTAATCTTTTTTCCACTTATGTTACTTTTTTGTTAATTATGTTTAGTTTAGGCTAATAAAGTGGTAATGGCTGATACACTTTTTGCTTTTTTATTACCTAGATTCCTTCCCACTTGTAGCATTTTTGTCAATTATTTTCTCCCCTCGTGTCCATATCTAGTGGCAAATACGTACAAAATCATGACACGCTACATTCCATTCGACTTATATATATATATATAGGGAGAGTTAAATAATTTTAAAAGAACATGTAGATACACCAGGATTTAATTATTTTCTAGAAAAAATAATATGTTTAGTATTACTAAGTACTCACGGCCTATGATACAAGCAAATTTACAATTTAGAGTCGGTGAATTCAGAATCATTTTGATTGTTTTATTTCTTTTGATTTTTACTTGTGTCAGGATCTATCGGAAACAGTATCTCTACGTTCTCGAAATAAAATAATGCTGCCTATACTCTACCTTCCCTAGATCCCACTTTATGAGATTACTTTGAGTTTGTTGTTGTTGTTATTGTTGAATTTAGAATGAGTCCCATGTTATTATATTTATGCATTAGAAATGTGTTTGTTTTTTTCTTATTCTGAATATGTTTCCATTTCGAGTCAGAAAATCATAAAATCCGCTCTAAATTCACCTCCATGTCTAGTGACGTTTCATCACGGCGGATTACAAGACTTTCAAAATCATAAGTTTTCGTGGTTTTAATAACTTTTAGTAACTAATAAATTTATTTGGAATCATCTTTTTCTTTATGCAGTTTTTAACTTTACAACCGGATTACATAGTATGGCTGAGGTGTCAAAGGCAGCTTTTGATTCATGCAATACCGCAAACCCAATTTCTATATCCACTAATGGGCCAACAAATATTACACTGAGATCTGCTGGATCACATTACTACCTTTGCACCTTACCAAGCCATTGTACCTTGGGCCAGAAATTGGCTATCAATGTCTCCGGCTCCGGCTCCGGCTCCGGCTCCGGCTCCGCCTCTCCGGCTCCTCAGCCAGCTGCCGCCAGGCCCGCCACTACTCCCACTGCCGCTCCAGTGACCGCTCCTTCAGCGAGCCCGTCAACAGCTCCCGCCCCATCAGCCGCAGCCACCCCAGCATCGGCACCCGCACCTACAGTTGCAGCCCAAACTTATATTGTTGGAGGCAACATGGGCTGGAATGTTCCTACTACTGGTGGCCCAAATGCTTATCAAACTTGGGCTAATGGCAAATCCTTCAAAGTTGGAGATACTCTTGGTAAGCACTAAAAATTATCCCGAGCTCGTTTAATATTTTTTATCAGGTAATTCAACTAATATTTATCATAATATTTATCTATAATTACCTTATAAATAACCTAATTATACTTGCCGTCGTACATTAAAACCTCCCAACCTTTGAGGTGCCAATAGTGCTTATAATTCAAATAGGAGTAATATTTTGTATCACACTTATCTTGAAATACTCTCATTCTATGAAAATTATATGGTGTAACTAACTTATGCACTGTATTTATCATACATAAATACACTTTGAAATAATTACAATTTGTAGCTACAATTGTATTTTGCAGCAAAATCACAATGTTTAAATACGGTGTATACAGTGCATGGAGTCACATACAATGGTACAGTAACTGTACTTGTATTTTAATATATTGTATGTGTTGATACAACCATTTAGAGCGAATGAATACAAATGATATAAGCTGATAACAATTAAACAGTAGCTACGAATGATAATTAAGCTAACTACAATTTCGTATGGTAATTAGGCTATAAACTGTAATGCTTTATGAAAATACCTGTTGCTATATCTATAGTTGTTGATCTGACATTTTAACCTTTCTTATATTTTTCAATGCAGTTTTCAATTTTGTCAATGGGAGACACAATGTTGCAATGGTTAGTAAGGCAGCTTATGATTCATGCAACACTACTACTCCTATTAACACAATTAGCACTGGGCCTGCTAGGATCACACTTACAAATTCTGGTGAAAATTACTACACGTGCACTTTCCCTAGCCACTGCTCATTAGGTCAAAAGCTAGCCATCAATGTCACCGGCACCACCGCCGCCGCCCCCACGCCTTCCATCGCCGCCACACCATCTGGCTCCACCGTCCCATCCGTCCCCTCGGGTGATTCTCCAGTCACTTCACCACCACCACCACCAAGTGCCTCAGCTCCTTCTTTGGTTCTTGCAGCTTTGCCAGTCACTTTCTTGTCACTTGCCTTTGCTAGATTGTTGAATTAAATAGTATAGTATTGATTTTATGTAATTCTTTTACTTGTTTTTTTTTTTTTTTTTTTTTTTTGGTTATCTTTATATACGGATTTGACATTTTTGTTGTACCAATAAAGCTGAATTTTTGGATTCCAGCTAGAATTTTTTCTTGTTGGTTTTAATGTATTGGAATTCCAATCTTCCTGCTTTCTTATTTGAAAATGTGTGACCACGTAATTTGTGTGCTAGTGTGTGTCATGCATGACAATACATTAGCCTCCCGTTTGACCATAGGTTTTGATGATATTTTCCAAAAATAATTAAAAATATTTTATTTATGAAATATTATTAGTTTGTGAAAAAAAAATAATTTTTTTTCAAGTTCTCAAAAATTAATTTAGTGCAATTTTTAGGTGAATTTTTTTTTCCATTCACAGAACTTCAACTTTTCTTTAACTTCAACTTCCGAGAATTATTTTTCAACACAACTTCAAAAACTTTTTTTTCAAGTCTATGTCCAAATGCTAGTTAGGAATAATCTCAGAGGCGGATGTAGCGTTTCAGTAACGGGTTCAACCGACCCTATAATTTTTTATGCGAAGTTAAATATATATATAAAAATTTATTAAAATTGCAAAAACAATAAATATGAACCCATAACTTTAATAATATAATAGGTTCAATGCTAAAAATCTTAAAGTTGAACCCATATAATTTAAATCCTGAATCGACTCCGAATAGTATTGTTTGACCATGCTGTTTTATTAGTCTTGAATCCTCATTACCAATAAATGGAAGCCAGATTGTTTTCTTCTTTATTTTTCCTTTTCTTTTAGCTACTTAATTTTCCGTGAAAAAATAAAAGCTACTTAATTGTCAATTTATTCGAACTATTAAATATCTAGACCTGTCGTCTTTGGGTCAATTCATTATAAATATTAAGGTTTTTAAGACCTTATTTTTGCAAATTAAACTAGTCGTGATTAGCTCAATTATTTGTGGGTAGGTAAACAAATAAGTCGGTTTATTTAATTTTCAATATCAGACTTTGGCATGTGTCTATTTCTTTATTGTGGAACATTTTTGAAATACTGGCAAAAGAAGTTCAAAACGTGTATGTTTAAATTTTGCGAAAAGATTATTCGAGATTTTTGTTGGAGATATGTTTGAGGGTGTTTATCTAAGAAAAGTTCTTCTTCTACTTAAGAAACACTCAGAAATATTCACACACAAAAAATTACAATTATTCAAACATATTTTCTTTCTACACCAACCTTTTTTTTTTCTTCAAAAAGCTCTCCAGAAGGCCAATCCATTCAAAAAACATTAAAAGAAATGTTGTACACATGACAATCTATTTATGCTACTCTCTAATTTATTTTATATGACACTTATTGTTTGAGGAGTTAAACAGTCTTTTTTTTCTTACCTACAATATTCTCACACATTGTAGTGCTTTAGGATTTTTAAATATTTAATTTTTACTTTAAAAAGCTAATAAATAAATGTCAAATTAAAACCAAAATCTAGATGAGGTAACCCTTTCAGATCCTTTTCTTTTCTTTTCTTTTTTCAAAAGGGAACATCGCTTTTTTCAAATATTACAAAATCACATTTCAGAATTTGACAGTCAACAGGTCAATGTCAATGACAATTTCTTGTGATTAGGGTTAGTTTTTTACTAGTGCTAATGGTAGATAGTTCAAATGACAAGACAAATTCGTAATACTTATTCATATAAATTCACTTAATATATAATGAGTAAAAGTAAAATGTTGCTTGAAAATGTAAATTTAAGCAGCAGTTATAATATGATATTACGAATATCAAGGATTTGATTAGGGGTGTACATAAGTGGGGTTGGTTCGGATTTTCTAGTTATCAAACCAAACCAATTGTATTGGATTATTAAATCTAAAGACCAAACCAACCCAATAAAAGTCGGATTTTTTTATCTCGATTTTTCTCGAATTTTTCAGGTTTTGGGGTTTTTCGGATTTTTTTCATAAAGTCTTCATAGCACAAAACATAGAATTTGTGCTCTAAATATTTCTTTAATCCTAGTAAAACAGAACTATATAAGGTGTTTTTCAATAAAATAACATAAATAAGATGAGTTATGACATTGTACTAAAATATTCAACAATAAAGATAATAAAATCGCATAAAATAAATATTATTAATAAGCTATAAGAAAACAAGCATAATTTAAAATTACTAATAAGTTGCTAAAATAAGTACGACTAATAAGTACTATTATTTACATGACTAAACACTACGTTATGTATTATATCTAAATCATGGATAAGCTAAAAAATAGATATCCAATACTATTTTCATTCGTAGTACAATTGAATTGAATGTCTTTTATTAGCATTAGTATTGATTTGATTTTGGTTTAGGACTTATTTGAGTTACTAACATTTATGAACTATAAAATTTATTGGAGCATTCAAAAATTATAAGTCCAATCTTGAAATAATATGTTAAAAGATAAAATTATGAAAAAACTTAAGAAATATTTATAAACTACACAACAATAAGTATTTTTATGTATAAATATATTTAAAACTTTTATACATATAATGTCGGGTTGGTTTGGTTTCAGTTTGACTTTTTTTAGTTAAAATCAAATCAAACCAAATATGGTCGGGTTTCTTTTTCCAACACCAAATTATAATCGGGTTTTTTTTCTCGATTTGACTCGAATTATCGGATTGATACAATTTGCTGGTTTCATTTGTACACCCTAGTTTTGATATGAAGTCTTTCGTGGAAAATAGCTCTATATATTCTTATAAATGTACAAACTTCTACCTCAATGAAGGCTAATGTAGCCTCTATTAAACTTTAGAAATCTCAAGACCTTAGCCTCAATTTCGTTAAGACTAAGATAGAATGTACATTAATTTCTTATAGACTCATTTCTTTTTCAATTATTATTGTGACTTGCGATTGATAATTTCTATCAGTATAACAGAAATAACGTAAAAAAGGTTGTCATACTATATTAATTTCTCACGCGCACTCACATACAAATATACATACATATACCATGCACGCGGGCGCAGACATCGAAGAGTGATTTTTATGCAAAATAGTAGAAAAGATTTGGGGTCTAAATTTTTGTGATTAAAAGATCGGTGATGAATGCATGAACTTATGACAAGTTCTTAATTTCATATCTAATGAGTATATTTTATATTGCTTGCCAATACACATGTTATTTTGGGTGCTCGTGTTGTAGTATTAATAATCTATATTGTTATAAAAGTATGAATACAATATTAGTTTAATATTAAACATAATAACTTATAATAAAAGGACATAATTGAAATTCTAGATATTAACCTTACAATCCTATTGGTTTTAGGATATAATACTATACGTTAGGAATCCTACATGATTACCTTTAGGAATCTTATTAGTATAATTACTTTTCACCTGTCTAATTCATATAAAATTAAACAAGTAAATATCTTTAGACATGTAATCCTATTACCTTTAGGACATACTTCTTAAAAATTCCTATTACTAATTTAATTTGAATACGTATTATAGTGTCCTATTACTAATTTAATTTGAGAATGTATTATATTGTCCAAATCAATTTAAAAAAGGAGAGCCTATATTATTATAAAAACATAAATATAATGTTAATATACCAAAATACCCCTAAAATATTAAACAGAAGAACTCATAGGTAAAGGGCATAACTGCAATAACTTATTATTTGGACTACAATAGCTTCTATGCTAATTTTGAATATTTAATATTTTAAAATTAATAAAATTTGTCTATTAAATTCTTACTAAATTTTTTTAGAAAAGTTTAATAAAATTAATTTTATCAGAGTCCTCTGTATTGACAATACATTACCACTCCATAATGTCCAATACCAAAAAGAAATTAAAAGTAATAGTAAATGGACTGCATAAAGAGTTAAAATTGAGAAATATACCCCCACGGTAATACATTTTTATATTATATTTGAACTATTTTCCTACTCAAATAATATTTTTTATCAATTTTTTGCGTAATATTAAAAAATACCCAATTATTAAACAAGAACTACAAAATATTTAAGAATATAAATGTGTGAGAAAGAGAAAAAAAATGATTGGTAAGAGTCAATACCACTAATAATTCTACAAACATAAAGATCTAAAAGTGAAATGTCATATCAATCTTTTACTCTTTGAAAATAAAATTTATGGTGGACAAAATTACAATTAAGATTAAATATTCAAAACCAGAGATGAACTAATATTAAGATCTGAATCAACATAGAGTAAATTATTTTTATGTTCAAATCAAATAATTAAATCTTTTCATTAATTATTTAGCAAGCGAATTTAAATTCATCATTATGAGTAAAATTCTTATTCAAGTTAAAAAAAATCTTAGAGTACATAAACTTATTCAATAAAGGTTAATATATTATTAAGAATCAAAATGCTATATAAGTGTCTGAGGAAGCACAATTAAAGCTAGATCCAAAACAATAACAAGCTTTCAAGACTATATTATAAAGAGTCGACTCTGCTATAACGGGATTATTCTTCGTAGATGCCTCCGACGGAATCGAAATAATATTTCTATGTCATGCATTACTTGCAAATATCATATCAAGAGGCATGGCACTTTTAGCAATAATAGCAGGTGGTGTACCAAAAACGATTTTATTGTGAGACCACCCACTTTAAATTTGATATAGCTTTTCAAACAACTTAAATAACCATCACAAATATATCGAAGCAGAGCAATGATGCAAAATTTATAAGAAAAAAATTGATAATATAGAACGAAGCACTTATGGCTAAGTGTCAAGTACTACCAGTAGTTCCAAAATTGACAAAGCAGAGACTGTAAAAGCTAGCTTGCCAAAGTTATACTTCTGGCCTCAAATGAAAAAGATTCAACTGACAAGAAATATAAAGTAATAACAGATCCAGTATTCAGTGCCTTCTTGCTTCGTGTCGGAAACGAATAAAAGCATCCAATAAAAGATGATTTGGTTCTTCTTGAACACTAGGTTATCAATCCCAATGGTAATAGTAGTGCATATAATCAGAGAATATTTCTATCATTAGATTAAAATGCAATTTGTGCAAATCGTATGATATAATTAAAAAGATATCTTAGCTAGCAGAAATGAATATGTTGATCAACAAAATAAAAGATTGAATGCAAAATTTTATAGTAAAAACAAAATATTTTTCTGTTTTTGACTCAGTAGAAAACGATACCAATAATTACTACTAAGAAGAATATTTAAACACTTTAATACCAAACGGCCTTCTATCATACATGTTTGTTATCAAGTTTGTTATTTCTTACGTGTGTTAGTGTCACCGTATATATAATAGACTAAGTTGATCTTCCATTGTATATAGGTTGATTTTGAAGAAAAATATGCTCGTCATGCTACTGAAAAACTTAAATACGCTGAATAGCTTATAATAGCTTATAAAAGTAATAGCACACAGATGGTATATAGAAGTTTTGACAATAACGTCATACATGCAAAAATTATTATACTGGTCAATGTACTTCTAAGTATATTCTTATCCTGAATTCAACTTTTGTCTTCTGAAACTAGGAAAATATCCTTTTAAATTTGTGTGAAAATTATTTTTAGTATATTTATGTTTAAAAATAATAAATAAAGCACAAGGACAAATATCATAAATATTGGAATATATTTACCGCAATATATTTCTTGCACGAACAACTGTATGTTGCACTTTCAAGAAGGATATCAAGATCGGCAACAAGAGTTCTGGTTAAGGCAGAGCAACCAAATCATTAGGAGAAAACATACACAAAAAAATATTATCCACAAATAAGTGTTCGTAAAGGTACCATCCCATTAAATACTTTTAAACTATAATATGTAATTATCTAACTACCATGACAAAATTGATCATTTGTGTAAATTTTGATGGTGTCCTTTTATTTTATATTTATGTATTATGCTAATGTAATACTATTTTTCTTTGCATTTAGATGATTGTTGTATTATTATACATAAAATTTCTTTTATTAATTAAATTGTATTGTTTCTTCATATAAATAAATGTTTAAATCATCACGTGCTATTACTAACGTGCAACGCACGTTCATAAATACTAATCCCAATAAAATGTCAATATCGATTGCCATGTTCTACATAAAAAATATGTACCGCAAAATATAAATAATATGTCATTAATGAGAAAAAGAACTAAAATAATGTTGCCCCAGCAGCACAAGTGCAGGTATATAATTTCAATATTGATTATCACACTATTGACACGCCAAAGGAACAATTTAGTAAACAAAAGAAATACGATCAACTTAATATGCTTTTACGCAATATACCCCATATTTATTTCCATAAGGAAAAGAGCAAATAAAATTGATTTATTTTTTTTTAAATTTTAGGTGTGAAAGATGTTTTGGTCCAACTTGAAATTAGAAGCAGCCTAAAAAGTTTTTACCTCATGTTTCACCATTTGCTTAACTTGGAAGCTTCTCCTACGACTTTGTTAAAGCTACCAATTTTTACTAATATATGTAATAAAAAAACATTTTTAACAAACTCTTGAGCTGATAATTAAATATGAGGAAAGGGAAGAGTAAAAAGGTCTCCAAATTCCATGATTTCATTCAATCCATGAAATTTTTACTTCACGAATTCTTCTCTAAAAGGAAAAAATAATTTTAAATAATAGAGACTCCTCATATTTAAAGCAAGACAACTGTTTCCCTGAAATACTTACGCAGAGTCTGTAATTCACCAAATTTAGCTAATTTACTCGTATGAGTCAATGTTAAACAACTAAGAAAGTTTATTTATATTTCTAAAATTATGCGTATGGTTAACATTTATTTGTTATAGTATAAATAAACCTTTTTATTTTGCTTTCCTTTATCCGCTATTTTAATTTTTCAAATCCTTGAAAATCATTTGCACCCCTAAGTTTGCTTTAGTAACCAAAATTTGGCTCCAACTTTGAAACAACAATATTGATCAATAATTTCAACTATTAACACACAAAAAAAACTCTCTCTCTAGAAATGAGCTTTCTTCTCAACACTAGCTAGCTGATCATAATCTGGAGGAGGAGGGAGTATTGCACAACGTAACACCACCAGAATAGATCCAAAAAGAGTACCACAATCATCTGAAGCAAAGAAATTCAGAACTGTCAATGCGATACAGGACATTGCCCTTTAGATTTGACTCAAGCGATGGCCTCGACATCAATTCTGGTTGAGCAAACCCCGGCAACAAAATCTAGCCAATCATGGACAGATCTAATGGAAGAGAAAGGAAGCGAGTCTGAATCAATAGGTAAACACAGCCATGCAATCTCTCCGAAATTAGGTTATAATTGAAGTCGAATTGTAGGAACTGGGAAGAGTAATGAAGGCTATGACCTAACCACGAATGGTGGGGAGAAATCACGAGGAAATGTTAAAATTACAATGGAGGATATCAAAGAGGAGATCGTGTATTGGAGGTGCTATATATTAGGATCTAACCCACCCCAGGCACGGATGGATATTTTAGGAGAGTATGGGGTACACCGGGGATTGACAAAATTGCACAGGTTAATAGGGGGTCTTCTTAGTACGATTTTTCTCAATGGAGAATCGGAGAAAGTTGTGGAAGAAGGGATCAGAATGTTTGATAAAAAATCAATGGTCGTCAAAATATGGAGAGCAGATACTGAACTTGACAAGCAGGTGGTTGACAAAATTCCTGTGTGGATAAGGTTGATAAACTTAGATATCAAATACTGGGATCAAAATGCTTTAACAAAAATAGTAGGCACGGTTGGCAATCCAGTGAAAGCGGACAGAGCAACAACTCAAAAGGAGTAATTGCAATTTGTTAGAATACTAGTGGAAGTGACACCAAATCAAATGTACCCGAATAAGGTTATGTTTGAGAATGAATGTGCGGGTGATTATTGAACAGGAGGTCAAGTATGAATGGAAGCCGATCTATAGTAAGTCGTGTGGGAACTGTGGACATGACATCAAAGACTGCAGGAAGCAATTAAAGGAAAACATGAAAATAAGACTGAAGATGCTAATAGGAAACCAGACAACAAGCTGAATGAAATTAACACCATGTGGTGGTGGAATAAGGAGAGCAGAAGCAAAGTAAGGAGATGGAAATTGATGATGCAATAAATAATGGGATCAATAAGGAAATGCAGCAGGGAACACAAAATAATCAGATTCGGGAAATAATAGCAGGAAGGAACGGAAAGCATGGCAAGCAGTGCAACGGAAGAAAGTATGAAATGGAAGATGCAGTAATCCAGCTACATATGCTGCAATGACAGATGACAAAGTGGAGCACAATTAGGAAAGAAGGAGAGGAGGCAGACAAAGGAAAGGAGCAGGCTGTGGAAACACGAGGTGATGGTAGCAAAACTGGAAAGGATGGGGGACCTAACCCTCACCTTCCCAGTGGATAGCATAGGCTTCTGGAACACCATGGGTCTGAACAGGACAATCAAGCAGAAGGAAATGAAAATTTTTATGCATCAACAACAGATTGGACTGTTTCGACTCTTGGAAACAAAGATTAAGAGAGCTAAGGAACAAAGCTTCTCTTAATCTTTGTACAGGGTGGTCCTACACTACTAACTACTCTAAGCATCAAGCAGATCGGATATGGTTATTGTGGAAGCCACAAATATATTCAGTACAGGTAGGAGTTGTAACAGAACAGTTACTGCATAGTGAAATCACTCTTGTAAGTACAGGGAGGGTGTTTAATATGACTAAGGTGTATGGATCTAATGATCCAGCACTCAAGGCTGAACTATGGAGGGATATTAGAAACATTGCTGACCAAATGAAAGGTGCATGGGCAATAATGTGCGACTTCAACTCTATACTCAATCAGGAGGATAGAGTAGGAAGCAAGGTCAGCTATTCAGAGATAAAAGATTTCAGGGAATGTGTGGACCTTTGTGGACTGAAGGAAATGAAATATTCTGGATGTTTTTATACATGAAGCAAAACGTTAGCTAGATTATTTAACCATTTTTTTTAACAATTCAAATCAAAATATTAGCAATAATAACCGAATAGTTTGAAAAGGTGATATACTATTGAACAACGTAATCTAAACACAATCCCAAAAACTGGAGTCACGAATACATGAGCGTCTAGAGTCTACAGATAAAGTCTGAATAAACACAACCGTGTGAATCTAGATAAACAGTAGAACAGATAAAGAAGGCGACTTCAAGGCTGCGGATGCTGTGTAACTGTACCTCAAGTCTCCTGAATGTAGCTGGGTCCGAGTAAAATACCTCTAAACGCCGCTAGGATCATCACCAGTATCTGCACCATAAGTGCAGAAGTGTAGCATGAGTACAACCAATCCAATATACTTCGTAAGTGTCGAGCCTAACCTCGACGAGGTAATGACGAGGCTATGACAAGATACCTATGTAAAATCCTGTATATATATACACACACACACACACAAAGCATCAAAATAACAAGTAGAACAATAAAATATTAACTGGAAGGAGACATGCGAAAGGGGAAATATCATAAAAATGGCAAGTGTGAAATAACAAAATAACACCTTCCGAAATACGCAATAATATAACCAAGTAAATCACAAATCCGAGAATCAAGTGAGGTAATGAAATAAATATGCACGACATAACCCTTGTGCTTTTACTCCTGTCCTCACCATGTAATATCATAAATAAAATGGCACGGTATCACCCTTCGTGCTTTTACTCACCGGCATTGGCATCACCCTTCGTGCTTTTACTCTCTCAATCTCTCAATATATGATAATGAATGCAAATAAGGCACGGCAACACCCTTCGTGCTTTTCACTCTTCCTCACCAATCAACTATACAAATTCAAATAATAAATGCAAGGCGAGAAATAATTCACTTCAATTATAGAGCCATGATAGCAAACTCAACTTTCAAAAGTTCCAAATACCTTCAAAATAAACAATAAATATGAGACGAATAATTAAAAGTACTAACCTAAGCATGGAAAACAAGTCAAATAAACAACTTAGAACCAAGAAGTAATTTCCACCCGCATGCTTTAACGCAATAACAATGCATATGTGCTCGTCATCTCACATACACGTCATTCCCACACATAGTACAAGTAGCAAATAGACCAACAAGTCCTAATCCCTCAAGTCAAGGTTAACCACGACACTTACTTCACTCTGCAAGCAAAGCAATCAAACCCACCACGGCTTTGCCTTTTGAACAAGCCTCCAAACTAAACAAATCTAGTAAATTATTGATCAAATGATTCAAAATAAGCTTTAGAAACTACCCATTAATGAGAAAGGTTCAATTTTAATCATTTTTTAAAAATTCAACAAAAGTCAACCCTGGGCTCGCTTGGTCAAAATCCAAGGTTCGGACCAAAACCCGATTATCCATTCACCCCCGAGGCCGGTTATGTGATTTGTATCGAAATCTGGCCTCAATTTGAGGTCTAGATCTCAATCTTACAAAATCCCCAATTTCTACCCAAATCCCTAATTTCTACCATGAAAATCCTAGATTTGATGTTGAAAACACATGAAAAATAATGGGTAATTGAAAAGAAATGGATTAAAGTTGCTTACCAATGATTTTGGGGAGAAAATTCTCTTGAAAAATCGCCTCTGGAGTGTTTAGGGTTGAGAAATGGTGTAAAATGAACTAAGTCTCGATTTTTCCTCTTTTACCCAGCTGCAGATGTCGCAATTGCGAAGTCTTGTTCGAAACTCACCCAAGTCCCTCGAGCTCCAAACCAAATATGCATACAAGTATAATATCATCATATAAACTCACTCGCATAATCAAATCACCAAAATAATATCTAAAACTACAAATCAACCCTGAAAACACATGAAATTTCAAAGGAAAACTCAAGAACAACTAAAATCACAATTAAGCGTCCAAATCATATCGAGAAAAGAGACACGAACCACGCACGTAGATCAAGAAATATTAAATGGTGCTAATAGAGGTTTTGAAATACGAAAATAAGGGCTAGTACTCAAAACAACTTATCGGGTCGTCACATTCTCCACCTCTAAAAGAAACGTTCGTCCTCGAACGGACATAGAAAAGTACCTTGCGGGTGAAAAGGTGTGGGTATCTACTCCATATATCGGACTCGGACTCCCACGTAGCTGCCTCGATCGGCTGACCTCTCTATGCACTTTCATCGAAGAAAAACTCTTAGACCTCAATTGTCGAACCTGCCGGGCTAGAATAGCCACCGCCTCCTCGTCAAATGCTAAATTCTCATCAAGCTGAACCGTACTGAAGTCCAAAACATGCGAGTTGTCCTCATGATACTTTCGGAGCATGGAAACATGGAATACCGGATGTATTGCAGATAGGCTAGAAGGCAATGCAAGCTTGCAGGCAGCCTCCTCAACTCTCTCTAAAATCTCGAATGGCCCAATATACCTAGGGCTCAACTTGCCCTTCCTCTCAAGCCGCATCACGCCCTTTATAGGCAAATCTCTCCCACCATATAAGCTACGTGCAGAACCTTCCGGCCCACATAACTCTCCTACTCTGAGCTGTACGAAGTCGATCCTTAATCAACTTAAATTTTTCCATAGCATCATGGACTAAATCGGTGCCCAACAACCTAGCCTCTCCGGGCTCAAACCAATCAATCGGTGAACAACATCGCCTCTATCACGTCCCGAACTACCCCTAGACGTGGTTGACACCCAGCTAATACCACTCGCCAGGCGAACCAATTCATGTACTCTTAACCTTTATATATCCGCTAAGAGGAATACGTACAAGTCCAAACGCATTAAAAATTATTAAATACGAAATAATTATCCAACTAAAACCATAAATTATTTATAAAATCTAATGAACACTCAAGTAATAATTCTCTAACCTAAATTCCATACTAAGACCATGCAGCATCTGATAGAGTTATATGAGTTTAATTGTCGGGCATGTAAAGCCCAAAAGAAAAAAAAACATGAAATAGGTAAAGCTGAAGAACGGCCTCCACAAATAATGTGGCAGCGTACCTCATCAATAAAATTCACTCACGTACTCTTCAGCCACTAGTCTCGTCCCCGGCAATAGTATCTGTATGGACATGCAGTAAAAGAGTGAGTTATACATAAATATACACCCAATAAGATCTTTGATCCGCCACTCTGAATACCTCTCGAACAAGTGTTAGAAAATACAAACACACAGCGAGCACAGAAATAATATGCACATATATTCTTTACCATATAATTACTCTATAAGGTTCAAACAATTATTCAACAATGTTATATATCTCAGCAAAATCTACATTAAGGACTTGTCATAAACGATAGTGCACGAAATTAACTAAAAAACCTAACGAGTCTACGACAGCATACACAATGCTCCAAATCTATTACGGCAGCATACAAAATGCCCCAAATATATTACAGCAGCGAAGAAATAATTTCTAACGCCATAGCATGAGGCTACGCCACAGCACAACATACCACAAATCACTTATTAAATAATTTTAGCTTTTACAAAATAATATATATTAAATAATTCTGCCAAGCGCACGATAATCCCAACATATGGACCAGGTAGACAAACGTACTTTCAAAACGGGTTTTGAAAAAACAAGCATCAAAGCTTAAAGTTTCAATTACCTCGCTAACAGGAAGTTCCCCAACCTTGCAACGTCTAGAACACCAACCAAACGACCTCTAATGGCTTTAATCTATGCAAAATATTAATTAACAATATTAATTATTCTAGTCAAGGTCCAATCCAAATTTTTTCTTTGTTCAAGCTTATGCTAAACCTCAATATTCTACACCTTAGAAAATAAATTTAACGTAATAATATATCATTATTCAACCCATTATTTAAGGTATAATTCTATATGCTATTAATTCATATTTCTAGTATGATAACTAAAAAGTAAAGAAAGTATCTTAATATTATACCTACAGTTAATTAATTTATAGAAAAAAAGATGTTGCCTTCTTTAGTTTTTCCTTAAGCAAAACCAAACGTCCTCTTTCCACAAATATTTTCTAGCAAATCAATCACTGAATACCATAGATCACTAGATAACAGTAAGCAACTTTTTATCTATCTTAGTTATCTATTAAAATCTATCTAAAACTGTTGATGGCCTGATTTAGTACTGAAAGAACGAGTGGAGAAAAAATTGATTAAATTATATACCTGGTACTAAGAAACTAAAGCAGCTTTCACTATTTGCTCCGTTCTTCCAACACAACCACTTCAGTCTAGGAGATAAAAGAGTATGTCTAGTCATACCTAGGGTGAAGTGTATAAAAGAATACAATTAACCTACGTTGTTATCTTTAGCATTGGTATTGTTTGGGCCCATTAGTCATTTCCAAATAAAACCAAAGTCTCACTTTAGTTGTATGAAATAAAATAGAATGGGGCCCACAAATGAATATTGCCAGTCATTTACTCTTTTTACACACCTATGCATTCATGTTTCTATATGTATTATCTTAACCTATATTATATAATATATTATATCTAAGCCTATAAGCACTATATTATTGTTATTATATTCACTTTACAACTACTGAACTACCTACTGTTTACTAGTACGGTTAGCCCGGGCTTTGCCCCAGCCCAACCAGAGTTCTAAAAAATTTTCGCGCTGCACATCAAAGATTATAAATCTTCAATTAGCTAGAATGATTGTTAGTTTATGAATACAGGAAATTTCCATCAAATGGTATGAGAATTAATGAAATGTGGAGCCAGAGCACATCTGATATGCTCACATACTAAGGCCTTGTCATTTGACAGCTGAAACATGAAGGCCAAGAACACGATTGTAGTTTTATCTACTCACATTATTCGGACATGATTGTAACAACATTTTCAACAAATATGTTTCAGATCAGTGACGCCCAGGAAGATCAACAAACCATTATGATAGCTCAATCTTTTTTGTAAGTAATATGATAATAAGTGTATAGGGTGAAATATGATATGACACATGGTCATCAAAAGGAAAGACAGGTGGAGCCCTAGATGGGGATGGCCGAAGGCTGAACGCATGCATTTCGCTTGTCACCGAAAGGGATAAGGTTCATAAAGGTGTATTAAATGCTCTGCGTCCGGTGGCATTTAATAAGGAATATTCTGCAGCATTAAGAGCAACGGCTCGTTACAGACAATTTGGCATTTATATTCACCGTTACATCTTCATCAATGACCCTCATAATTGACATTAAAGGATGGCACGATCTTGGGACCTCCTTCCCTAGACACAGCTATAAATGGTGAGCCCAGTTATCATTGTAAAGGACACAAATTTTCTGGCTAAACTTATACTACATTCTATATAAAGCTTAATACAATCCTACTTTTTCGCTTTTTGATCTCATCATTGCTGTACCCGAAAACTTTGTTCCCGGAACTGTCATCTTTGCTGTTTCATCTACATTTTAAGGCTTATTGTACATTTCTTCAATTATCGCATTATTTCAGGATCATATTAGTTCACTTGTCTAGAGACCACGTATAAATTCAACTGTACAGTTTTACGGGTAAACAGTTTGGCGCCCACCGTGGGGCCTAGATAGCCATGCAATTAAATTGATCCTTGCCTTTTTTACTAACGTGATTTGATTATTTTGTCTTAGAAAAAATTACAAAAAATGGCAGATAACACTGTTAACAACATGTACAACCCTGAAATTCGAGGGGATCAACCTCTTTTTGAAGATTCAATAAGTGACACCCGCAATGAGGGAAATGACGCCACGCCGGTGCATGACAGGCAGAAACCTCAACAGGTTCGAGAGACAATTCCTGATGATGGTGATGAGGAGCATGTCGTGGATGCGATGAGGGTCCTACAAGAGCAACATGCGATCATTCTAGGCTATCTCACGCCGCGGGATAAGGTTATGACGGAGCTAAAGCAGACACTATCGGGGGCTTCGAATAATGCAAACCAATGAGATCCAATTTCTCCCGGTCTTCCCGCAAACCAAATAACGCAGAGAGTCGACAATAACACTCCCAGGGGTGAAGTTGGCTCCGACAAAGCTAGGGGGAACGGATCGGTATCAACAACGAGAATGACCCGTTCAAGAATGAACTTTTATGGTTTATGAGGGAAGTAAACACCCGTATGGACCAGATTCTAGGCTCACCACTAGTATTGAAAGGCACAGACTCGAAGAAGTATACCCAACTGCCGTACAGGCCGAGTGCGGCACCAGAACTAATCTCAAAGCGTTCCAAAATGCCTGAAATATCAAAGTATGATAGGACTTCAGACCCACAAGAGCATATTACCACCTACACAACGGCGGTAAAAAGAACTAATTTAGCTCCTCACGAAATTGAATCTGTGTTGTTAAAGAAATTTGGAGAAACTCTCACGAGGGGAACTCTAACGTGGTATTCATTATTACCCGAGCATTCTATAGATTCCTTTGAGATGATCGCAGATTATTTCATCAAGGCTCATGCCGGGGCCAGAAAAGTACAAGCCCGGAAGGCCAACATATTCAGGATCGCATAGGGAGAATCCGAATTATTACGAGAGTTCGTTACCCGATTCCAAAAAGAAAGAATGTTGCTTTCGGTTGTCCCAGATGAATGGGCAGCTGAAGCATTCACCAAAGGATTGAATCCGAGAAGCTCAGATGCTTCCCGAAAGCTGAAGGAGAGCCTGCTTGAGTTTCAAGCAAAAACTTGGGGAGATCTCTACAACCGATATGAGTAAAAGATAAGGATCGAAGATGACCAGGTCGGTTCTGCATCATCGGCCAAGGGACGAGAGAAGAGCAGAGAGAAATCAAAGGATGACTACGACGCAGACGACGAACTTCGAGGGGCCGGTTTTTTCCTTACGAGCGGATGGAATGTTGTGGCAGAAACTTCCGGGCAGCAAACAAGTTCACCGTTGATAGAGGGACCAATCATGGTCTAAACAATAGATCACTTCAGGATAAAGAAACGTCGGGGTCTCGGGATCCTTCTTACCCCAAGTTATTGGAATATAACTTCAACGTCAATATAGTGGAGTTGGTGTTAGCCACAAGAAATGTTAAAGAAGCACGATTTTCCGAGACATATGAGATCCGGTTCTAGACAGAGGGATCCCAACTTATAGTGTGAATATCATGGGACAAACGGCCACCAAACAGGGGACTATCGACACCTCCGGGAAGAGGTGGCAACACTATTGAAGAATGGTCACCTCAGAGAATTCTTGAGTGACTGCACTAAGAACAAATATGGTCGTAACTGAGACAACGCGGAACCTTCAAAAGTAGGAGAAGAACTCCCACGCCAAATGATCAATATGATCTTCGGAGGGAATGAGATTAACGGGGTCACCTTTTCGGCGGTGAAGAAAATGAAAGTATCAATAACTCATAGTAAAAGAGTCCGGGAAGACGATATCACTTTCACGGAGGAGGACATAGACGGATTGCTGTTACCACACAACGATGCACTAATAATTTCTTTAAATGTGTTAGATTTTAAGATTAAGCGTGTTCTAGTGGATCCAGGAAGTTCGGCCCATATCATACTATGGAGAGTATTGGAGTAAGCTAAACTCACCGGAAGCCTTATTCCGGCAACAAAGCTCCTCGCTGGATTCAACCTTGTGAGCGTGACAACCCGAGGGGAGATTTTGTTGCTCATGAATGCTAAAGGACTAATGAAAACAACTCTCTTTGAAGTAGTAGATGTTGACATGGGATACAATATCATCCTGGGAAAGCCATGGTTACACGAGAGGAAAGTTGTACCATCAACGTATCACCAATTGCTGAAGTTTCCAACGCCCAAAGGAATCAAGCAGATAAGAGTTGATCAACCAGCAGCAAGAGAAATGAACGCAATTTCGGTTTCCAATGGCAAAGGGAAGAAGCACACGGAATAGCAATTACAGGAACCGACACCTATTCTCGAGCTAGAAGAAGTTAGCCTGGGAGCGGAGTCGTCAAAACATTATCAGGTGCCGAGATATTTCCAAGTTCCAGAAGAGACGGATGCAAGAAGTCCACTGTGGAGAAACTGGAGCAAGTTGCATTGTTCGAAGAATTCCTAGAAAGAAAATTCCATTTGGGGGCAGGACTGCACCCGGAGCTCAAGTTTGATTTTATTAAATTCCTTAAATTTAATGCTGATTATTTTGCATGATCGCACGAGGATATGACAGGTATCCCGATGGAAGTAGCCGTGCACAAGCTGAGTTTGGATCCCAACGTACCTCCGGTAAGACAAAAGAAACACCCTATTGCCGAAGCCTGGAATAAATTCGTCAAAAAAGAGGTAACCCGCTTGCTTAATATCGGTTTGATCCGAGAGGTAAGATATCCGGACTGACTAGCCAATGTAGTAGTAGTTCCGAAGAAGAACAATAAATTTTGCATGTTTGTAGACTATAAAGACCTTAATAAGGCATGCTCGAAAGACTCGTTCATGCTGCCAAATATTGATCAAATGATTAATGCCACGACCGAGCACGAGTTAATGAGTTTCATTGATGCTTATTCCGGGTACAACCAAATCAAGATGAACCCAGAAGATCAGGAAAAGACTTCGTTTATAACGAATTTTGGTACATATTGTTACAATGTGATGTCCTTTGGGTTGAAAAACGCCAGAGCCACTTATCAGAGGCTCGTAAATAAGATGTTTGAAAAGCAAATAGGAAAGACTATGGAAGTTTAAATAGACGATATGCTCGTTAAGTCTTTGAATGCAGGTGACCACCTTAAGCATTCGCAAGAAACATTTGCCATCCTGAGGAAGCATAATATGAAACTTTATCCCGAGAAGGGCGCATTCGAGGTCAGTTCTGGTAAGTTTCTAGGATTTCTGGTCTCACAAAGGGGAATTGAGGTAAACCCCGATAAACCATAGACGATATCCCGGATCAATTTTTGAACATAAATGAAGTCCAAAGGCTCACAGAAAGATTAGCAGCTTTGAACAGGATTATTTCCCGATCGTCGAAAAAATGTCATCGCTTCTTCACACTGCTCAAAAAGAAAAATAATTTTGAATGGACATCGGAGTGCCAGCAGGCTCTGAGGGACCTGAAGAAGTACTTATCAAGCCCTCCATTGCTCTCAATATCAAAAGAAGGTGAAACATTGCTAGTCTACCTTGATGTTTCAGAAGTTGCAGTAAGTGCAGTTTTAGTCTGGGAGGGCGTAGGAATGCAATTTCCTATTTATTACATTAGCAAAATTTTAACGGGAGAAAAAACTCGCTACCCACATTTGAAAAAACTGGCCTTAGCTCTTATAGTCGCCGCTCAGAAGCTGAGGCCCTACTTCCAGTGCCACCCGATAGCTGTGGTGACTACTTTCCCTTTGTGGAACATCCTCCATAAACACGAGCTCTCGAGAAAATTGGCCAAATGGGCCGTCTAAATGAGTGAGTTCAACATAGAATATAAACTGAGACTGCAATTAAGTCACAAGTCTTGGCTGACTTCGTGGCCGATTTCATTCCGGCACTACTGCCTCTGGCAACCAAGGAGGTAGTAATGGTGTCGAAATTGACATCGGGGTTGGACCTTATTTACGGATGGAGCCATAAACGTAAAAGGGTTCGGACTCGGAATAGTGTTAATCATGCCTTCGGGTGAAACCTTAAGGCAAGCCATCAGAACGATCCCTTTAACTAACACTGAAGTAGAGTACAAAGTTTTGATTGTAGGGCTCGAATTAGCCCAGGGACTTGATTCCGAGGTTATCGAAATCAAATGTGACTCACAGCTAGTGGTAAATCAGGTCTATGGGATCTTTGATACCAATGAATAACGTATGCAACAATACGTGGTAAAGGTCCAGGCTCTTTTGGCACGATTCCGGTAATAGTCAATTACTCATATCCCGAGGGAGGATAACGCAGAAGCGGATGCATTAGCAAACTTAGGATCGTCGACGGAAATAAAGGGATCGGAGTCCAGGACGGTAGTGCAACTGATGAACTCAATCCTAGATACAGATGGTTACTATGAGGTAAATTCGACTAGTCTGGTCTGGGATTGGAGAAATGAAATAACTGACTATCTCGAGCACGGGAAGTTGCCCGAAGACCCCAAAGCATCACGGGCGTTACGCGCAAAGCTCCACATTGTAGCTTCAAGAGAGGCCAATTTTATAGAAAATCCTTCCAAGGCTCGCTGGCCAATTATGTCATGAGAGAAATCCACGAAGGGATATACGACAATCACTCGGGAAGAGATTCTTTGGTGCTGAAGTTGGTACGAGCAGGATATTACTGGCCTCCCATGGAACAAGACGCCAAAGACTTCATACAAAAATTTGATAAGTGCCAACACTATGCACCACTAGTACACCAACCGGCAGAACTCGTACATTCGTTTCTCACTAACTATTTTTCTAAATGGGTGGAAGTTGTCCTTATCAGAAGATCGGAGAATGCGAAGTGGTGGATTTCCTGTGGGAAAATATAATCCGCAGGTTCGGAATACCTAAAGAGATAGCATGCGACAATGGACCACAGTTTATCGGTTCAAAAGTTACAAAGTACCTCGAAGATTTGAAGATAAAGAGTATCACATCTTTTCCTTATCATTCGAGCGCAAACGGTCAAGTGGAGTCAACAAATAAAGTGATTATTCAAAACCTCAAGAAAAGGTTGGAAGAAACAAAAGGCAAATGGCCCGAAGAATTGCCCGGAGTTCTATGGGCCTACCGAACAACGGCCTAATCGAGCACAGGAGAAATTCCTTTTTCCCTTGTGTACGGTGTTGCAGCCCTGATTCTGGTGGAAGTGGGCGAACCCACTTTGAGATATTTTCAGGCAGATGAAGAATCGAACAACAAAGAAATGTTAATCAACTTGGAACTGCTCGAGGAACGTAGGGACTTGGCGCGTATATGAATGGCAGCTCAAAAACAGAGAATGGAGTGATATTATAATCGAAGAGCCAACCTCCGTTATTTCAAAGTAGGGGATTTGGTTATGAGGAATGTAACCCAAAATATCCGGGAGCTCAGCGGGGAAGCTAGGTCCAACGTGGAAAGGTCCCTACCGGATTTCATCTATCACTAGGAAAGGTTCATACGAGTTGGAGAACCAAAATGGAGATAACTTGCCAAGCAATTGGAACGTGGCATACCTCAAAAGATATTATTGCTGATGAACATTATTCAAGCGGAAAGTATGTGCTGCACTCTTTTTCCCTTCATTCAGTTTTTCTCCCAATTGGGTTTTTGTGGAAAGGTTTTTAATGAGGCAACGATAGAAAGCATATTACGAAAAACAGCAACAATAAGACCTTTGATAGCAAGGCAAACAAAAGAGTTTCTACTCGAGAACAGTTAGATAATCTTTGGTTTGCAAATTCCCACTGGGAAGTTAAGTTTGCTACCGAACAGAGGTTACCCGACCGCTCATGAGCACAAACCTCTAGAGGATTGTAAGATATTCTTTCGCTCGATAGCATAGATTCCTAAGGGGAAGTAAAATATGTTGCCGAGTTAAGGATTATCTAAAAATTTATTGGTGGGTTTTTTGAAGACACAAGACTTCCAGTGTTCTAATTCTCATTCTTCGCATTCGAACATTGGGGGGAATGATATGAGGATACAGCAACATTGACTGCCACGTCAAGCGGGAAACAAAAATTTGGAAACCAAATGAATCATCGAGACCAAGGACTGCGCAGCCAGCCCCGTAGAAACAAGTTGTACAAGATAGCCACATGAATCATTGAGACCGAGGATTGCGCAGCCAGCCCCGTAGAAACAAGTTGTACAAGATAGCCACAAGTAATGGCAATTTCTTTTTAGCATAATAAGTGCTAGCCATAAGTAATGGCAATTTCTTAGCATAATAAATGCTTGTGTACTTTTGAAAATAGAAGGAATTACATGAAAAGAAATCCTTTTATTTTTATCTTGTTTCTTGTCTAAACGATGAATTAACTGTCATTTGAAAGTTAAACAAGTACTTCAAATGTTAGTGCCGTAATGAACAGGAGACGTCCTCTTCAAGAGCACCATAAACATAAGAGGGCCCTCTGATGCAATATTAAACTAAGAATTCAAGAAAACAAGATAAAAGCAAGACACTCAATGATCTACCAAGACTATAAGTAGGAACTAGTCTACTTACCTTCTTGATGAAGCCAAGGAGGACCTATACTATGCAAACAACCCTCAAGACGACTAAGGACTTGAAAATTTCTTGATCAATGGGAGGAACAAGTTCAATGTTGATTCACACCAAGTATTAGACAAGTTCATATAATGGGTTTTGGAGAACACAAAGCTGCCGATTTTATTCTTAATAATAATGGTAAGGTGATGAAAATAATGTAGTCTTGAGGCTTATATAGGATGAGCCCTTAGCCTAAAACAACTAGGAAAGAAATAACTAGCAAAAAGGCCAATAATTTGGCTAAATGTCACATGACCACGCAGGGCTAAATAAGTGCCATTGTCTTACTCAAGACTAACTACTAAGAGCTAGTTGAGGCTTTCATTGAGTTCTCGGCCTCAACTGGTGCACGAACCTCCTTCTCCAAGGCTAATCAACGACTTTCTTGTCTTATCCAACATGCTGCCCGCTTCTTCCATCATTGCGCAATCATGGCTCTTCATCACCATTAAGTGGATATCATGAAGCTCATTAGCTTGACTCCTCGTAAATGGTCTCGAAGGCACTGGCCTGCATCATCCTCCCCTTCTTGAGAAGATTTCATCCGCGAAATCGAGCCATCATCATCTCTCAAAGCGGCGCTACCTGCAACATAAGAAATTAAGTCAGAAACGTTGAACATTTTAGAAACACTATACTCACCAGGCAGGTCTATAACATAGGCGTTGTTATTGATCTTTTATAGCACTTGGAATGGACCATCTCCTCGCGGGGGTAGCTTCCCCTTCCTTTTGTTCGGGAACCTCTCCTTTCCTAAGTGCACCCAAACCCAATCACCTTTCTTCAAGTCCAGCTTTTTCCTCCCTTTATTCTTCTTGGTCGCCACTTTCTCATGAGATTCCTCCAAGTTCTTCCTCACCTTAGCATTCAACTCGAGCAACGTGGCTGTCCGGTTTTCACCATCAACACTAATAGCTACATCTCTCGACAAAGGAGTAAGATCAAGTGGAATCAAGGGATTAAAGTCATAAACACATTCAAATGGAGTTATGCTAGTCATTCTATGCACAGTTCTATTATAAGCAAACTCCATAATAGGCAATCTATCAGCCCGCGTCCCCATCTTCCCTTTGGTCATAGCTCGAAGAAAAGCTCCCAAGGTTCGGTTAACAACCTCAGTCTGTGGATGATGAGATGTAGAAAACAACAGTTTGGTGCCAAGAGCACCCCACAAGCACTTCCAAAAGTGATTAAAAAATTTTGCATCCTATCACTAACAATAGTACGAGGCACACCATGCAGCTTTGACGCATTAGCAATAAACAAGGAAGCAACATGTTGTGCATCATCACATTTTTTACAAGGAATGAAATGAGTCATTTTAGAGAACCTATCAACAACCACATAAATACTATCATGACCAACCCTAGAACGAGGCAGCCCCATCACGAAATCCATAGAAACATCTACCCAAGGACTAGTAGGGACGGGTAAGGGAGTGTATAAACCATGATTACTAGACCTAGACTTAGCCAGTTTGCAGTCAAAACAAGCTCCACAAACATGTTCAACGTCACGCCTTATCTTAGGCCAATGAAAGTTCTCCCCTAATATAGAGAAGGTCTTATCTACCCCAATGTGACCCATCAAGCCCCCACAATGTGCTTCACGCACCAAAAACTCGCGCTATGAAGACTCGGGTATACAAATTCTCCCTTTCTTAAAAAGGTAGCCATCATGCCATTGATGTTTCTCAACTCGCTACCCACTAGCTATGGCGTCACACACACTCTTAAGATTAGGGTCATGCATATACATAGACTTAATACTCTCAAAACCCATCAGCCTAGATGCTAATGTGGTAGCCAAAGCAAACTTCCTAGAAAGGGCATCAGCCACTATATTCTCCTTTCCCTTCTTGTAATGAATTACGCAAGGGAAACTCTCAATGAACTCAATCCACTTGGCATGCCTTTTGTTCAGCTTCTCTTGGCCCCTAAGATGTTTGAGTGACTCATGATCACTCATAATTATGAACTCTTTAGGCCATAGATAGTGCTGCCAATGAGCTAGAGCTCTCAAGAGGGCATACAACTCCTTGTCATACGTAGAGTAATTCAAGGAAGCCCTCTTCAACTTCTCACTGAAATAGGTAATAGGCTTCTCATCTTGCATGAGAACACCTCCAATTCTCACCCCTGAGGTGTCACACTCAATCAAATGCCTTACTAAAATCAGGAAATTGTAGTAACGGGGCAAAACTAAGCCTACGTTTCAGCTCTTGGAAAGCCTTCTCTTGAGGCTCTCCCCACACAAAGGGCTGGTCTTTCTTCACCAACTCAGTGAGTGGTGCTGTTATGGTGATAATGTCCCTAACAAAATATCTGTAGAAACTAGCTAGACCATGGAAACTCCTAACATGCGAAACAGTAGTACGAGTAGGCCAACCTCTAATAGCCTCAACCTTAGATTCATCTACCTCAACACCATTGGCACTTACTACAAACCCCAGAAAAACAACTCTCTCCACACAAAAGGCACCTTCTTATAATTAACATAGAGCTTTTCAGCCCTCAATACATCGAGTACTTGCCTTAAGTGATCAACATGGTCATCTAAACTTCGGCTATAAATCAGAATATCATCAAAATATATGACCACAAACTTATCAATGAACGGCTTAAGTACATGGTTCATTAGTCGCATAGACGTACTAGGTGCATCGGAGAGACCAAAAGGCATCACCAACTATTCATACAGACCAAACTTGGTCTTGAACGCAGTCTTCCACTCATCACCGGTTTCATACGGATTTGGTGGTAACCGGACCTAAGATCAATTTTAGAAAACACACTTGAACCACTTAACTCATCTAGCATGTCATTGAATCTAGGGATGGGATGACAGTACTTCACCATTATTTTGTTGACCGCACGGCAATCAACGCACATTCTCCATGTGTCGTCTTTCTTTGGAACCAAGATCACGGGCACGGCACATGGGTTCAAACTCTCACGAACCAGCCCCTTAGCTAACAGCTTGTCCACTTGCCATTGCAACTCTTTGGTATCTTGCAGGTTGTTTCGGTAGGTTGGTTTCTTAGGGATTTATGACCCCGGAACAAAGTCGATTTGGTGTTCTATCCCCCTCAAGGGAGGCAGTCCACTCGGCATCTCCTCGGGAAACATGTCCACATATTCTTGCAAAACATCATCAACAACACT
The DNA here is from genome assembly GCA_002018475.1 of Nicotiana obtusifolia. NCBI lineage: Eukaryota > Viridiplantae > Streptophyta > Magnoliopsida > Solanales > Solanaceae > Nicotiana > Nicotiana obtusifolia. Next base: position 63,438 of record MCJB01011708.1, read on the forward strand.
AGGCAAGGGGTGGATGTTAGTAGAAACTTCATCATTAGAACTTAAGTAAACACCCTTATGAACTAGGAAAATTAACAGTTTAGAACTATTATTACCTCGTAAATACTCACCTGGTTGCATCAATGCACAAATATTACCTGGCAGCGCTGATGTGTTGGCAGTGTCTACGGTCTCAGGTTTAATCCCCATAGGAGACTTAGCTTTAGCCGCCTCTTTCAGCTCTTGCATGCGCTTGTAATCATCACTAACTTGTTTAGGTGTCAAGGGCTTGAGTGTATAACTCCTGCCCTCTAGCTTGGCCATATAAGTGTTGGCCTTGCCATCATGAACAACACACCTATCAAATTGCCAAGGCCTGCCCAACAATAAATGGCAAGCCTGCACAGGCACTACATCACACATGAGCTCATCTTGATAAGCTCCCACCTTAACTTAATAAGCGCTTGCTTTACTACCTTCAACTCACCACACTCACTCAACCACTACAACCTATAGGGATGGGGATATTTTAACGTGGGTAGGTTAAGTTGAGTCACCAGCGTTTAACTCAGTACATTAGTGCAACTACTCGAATCAATTATCATCAAGCACAACTTTCCCTTCACCCTACATCTAGCATGAAACAAGTTCTCACGCTGCACATCTCCTTCCTCCTTTACACTCATGGTACTCAAGTTCCTAAACCACTAAGAACATATTCACTCCCTCATCTTCCACTACCTCTTCGTCACACTCAACAAAATCAACCCCCTCATCTCCCTCAATCTCCTCATCACTCTCTACCTCAAAAATAGTACCATTATCAAGAATAAGCATGGTCTTTCGCGTAGGACAGTCCTTAAAATGCCTATAGCCTTTACATTTATGACATTGAAAGGAAGATGCACTAGGAGAATTAAGTTGAGTGTTAGAGTTACCTCCGGACCCCTTAGGATCATTTTTAGGCGTCACCTTTTCGGCTGGCCCTTTCACCTTGTGGCTCACACTTGCTTCACTGGTGCTCAGTGTTCTCCAATCCTTGTTTCGACGCATGGAAGTAGAATTAGAACTTCCTCTATAGCGAGCTGCCTTGTCTTCTTTAATCATCTTTTCAGCTTCAATGGCAGCTAGGAGTACATCATGAAGAGCAACAAATGCATGTAGCCTCAACTGATTGGATATGTCACGATTCAACCCATTCTTGAACCGTATAATAGCCTCATCCTCTTCTTCATCTTCTATGTCAAGTGATAGACGGATTTTCTCAAAGCCATCATAATATTCTTCCACGGGTTTCAGCCCTTGCTTCAAGTCATATAACCTCCGGAGTTGCTCTTGTTTATGTTTTGGGTTGACATACTTACGAGTCATTAGTTGCTTCAATTCTCTTTCTGTTATGCATGCGGGCTGATTATGTCTAGCTCTCGATCTTTTCTCGGCCTCCCACCAAGGAGAAGCATAGGACTCAAAGGCAGCGATGGCATACGTATCCTTCTTTTCCTCGGTCATATCATTGATTTCAAATATCCTCTCAACTTGACGTTTCCACTCTAAAAACCGGTCAGGATCACTAGTTCCCTTGAATGCAGGGATAGTAACCTTGACACTGTTCAAGCCATTATCACGGCCACCACGGGCTGGTTGAAAGCCCACATAATATTCAGCATGTTCATCGAACTCAGGCTCTAAATTCCTTCCACCAATACCTCCAAGCCCCCCTCTAGGACCACGGTCAAAACCACGTCTTCCCACATGGTCACAACCCCCATATGGTTGTCTCACCCTCGATTCTCGATACCTTATATCGTCATCATTAAACTCCTCAAACTCGGGTTGATCATCCTCATGGACTGCCTTTATTTCCCCGGCGGGCGCTACATTTCTCCAGGCTGAAATTAATGGTGGTATTATAACCCGGGGAATTTCCAAGGTTCTTACATTGTGAGCACCTCTATACCTCAACTCTTGTTGACGAGTCATCTCCGCAAATTGTTCATGTCTTACGGTGGAACCATCACTAGTTCTTTCCCCGGCATTTTTCTGAGTACTAACGGATTTTCAAAGTTCTCCATTCGGGTGCTAATTGACCTTACTTCAGCCAAGAGTTCGGCTAAAGTGATGTCGGCCACGACCTTGTCCCCTTTAGTAGCCATGTACCCGCAAAAGAAACAAGACTAGAGAATGCATTAAGGTTAGTAAAATACCTCACTCACTCTCTCACTTTTGAATGACACTCGGGTTCACTCAATATTTTAGGTAGGATCTCTCAAACATGTCCTCAAAATGGCTTCCTCTAATTGATCAAGTTCCTCAACGACCTTTCAAGCTCACAAGTTCACTAGTTCTCTTGGGGGTGAGTGAATTTATGCGACTCTATAGGCGGACAACTTTTAAAATGAGCACAAGAAGCCAAGAATTAACTACGAAAGTGGAATTCTGAGTTTTAGCACGAAATCCTACAAGCTCAAAAATTTATAATTAGATTAAGTAGAAAAATTACCTAAGAATTACTAATTAGAAGTAGTGCAATAAAAGAAGTAAGGAAATTCTAGAGAAATGTTTTAAATTTAATCCCTTGGTAGGCGCCACTAGCTTCTCCTTCTAGAATGGGATAAGTTTTTTCCTTTTTCTCCTTGCTTTCCCACTCTAATTTGGAGAATTTTTCCCTATCCTTTCACACTTGAGGGCCGAATTCCCTCTCCCCTTTCCCTTAGGATCAGCCGCCCCCTCTACTCCTAAACCCAAAGGAAAAACAATTCCTTTTTTGGAACAAAATGGGTAAACTTCTCCTTTATGGAATAGGGAGTTGTTTCCCTCTTAAACTAGGGTTAGGGTTTTTTATCCTTCTCCTTCTCCTAGCCGCCTATCCCAAGCTCTTACACCCTCAAAAACTTCAGCAATTCAACTCCAAGATTAAACGTGTAGATGTTTATGAATTCACGGTTCAAACAGTTCACTATGTGAATTAATTCAAGAACAACAAGTTGATGTCCAATTCTTCAATGCAAAACACGTCAAGAACGGCCTAATACACGTCCACTATGTCAAGGTGATGCTGCCCTATTTGTTCTTTAACAATTCAAGTCCTTTCTTCCAAGAACTATCAAGATTTCAACCAAGAACAATGGGCAAATCATCTAACAATTCAATACACTTCAAGAATTATCCAAGAACGCACCATATGCTGAAAGTTTTCAAGAAACAACTCAAGACTCCAACCTAGGGTTTCAAGAACGGCTTTTGACAATCAAGAACTTCAAAATTTCAACCCAGACTCTAACCTAGGGTTTCAAGAACGGCTTTTAACAATCAAGAACTTCAAGATTTCAACCGTAGATGTGATAACAACTTCAACCAACAATCAATTCACAGCTGTTTCTCTTCTTTTCACGTTTTTCTTTTTTTATATCAAAAACGAAATTCAAGAACACTAAACTAGAAACCTAAAACTAAGGCACGAAGAACAGGATTAGGATTGTAAAAACAAATCCTTTCCAGGCTCTGATACCAACTGATGCAATATTAACTAAGAATGCAAGAAAACAAGATAAAAGCAAGACACTTAATGATCTACCAAGACTATAAGTAGGAACTAGTCTACTTACCTTCTTGATGAAGCCAAGGAGGACCGATACTATGAAAACAACCCTCAAGGCAACTAAGGACTTGCAAATTGCTTGATCAATCGGAGGAACAAGTTCACTGTTGATTCACACCAAGTATGTACAAGTTCACACAATGGGTTTTGGAGAGCACAAAGCTACTGATTTTATTTTTAATAATAATGGAAGGTGCTGAAAATAATGTAGTCTTGAGGCTTATATAGGATGAGCCCTTAGCCTAAAACAATTAGGAAAGGAATAACTAGCAAAAAAGCCAATAATTTGGCTAAATGTCACGTGACCACGCAGGGCCAAATAAGTGCCATTGTCTTACTCAAGACTAACTACGAAAAATAACTACTAAGAGCTAGTTGAGGCGTTCATTGAGTTCTCGGCCTCAGCTGGTGCACGGCCCTCCTTCTCCAAGGCTAATCAATGCCTTTCTTGTCTTATCCAACATGTTGCCCGCTTCTTCCATCATTGCGCAATCATGGCTCTTCATCACCATTAAGTGGATATCATGAAGCTCCTTAGCTTGACTCCTTGTAAATGGCCTCGAAGGCACGAACGTAGCTTGATCACGCTGGCCTGCATCTCTTATGAAAACCCTCACGTTAAAGGGTTGGTTTCGGAAGAATTTATGCTCGAAATCAAAATGACTTCGAGGAAAAATGCACCCGAAGACATACATGAAAGTACGCAAAAAGTAAACTTACGCAAATACTTGTAGAAACCCTCACGTAAAAGGGATAATGCTCGGAACCAAAGTTCTTTAAGGAAAATGCATCAGAGACTACATATAGTAAAACACGAACAGAAAAATGTGCGCATAATTCTTAGGCGTATGCAAAGGTTAAAGACTTTAATGGATATTCAAACGAAAGTAAGACTCAAACAATAGTTGAGCAAAAATATGTCTTTATTTACAAGAACGTGCCAAAACGGTAAAACTACAAATTGGGAAAAAGAAAAGAAAAGCTAAACTGCAGTGCCTCCGAAACAGGGGGAAGAAACGTGTCCACATCCCGGGGAGAAGTAGGTGGGTCCACTGGTGGCATAACATTTTCATCAGTTTGGCCTTCGGCATCATCATCTTTCGATTTTTCTTCAGTTCCTGAAAACTCAGAACAAGAGCCAGAAGGGCCAGGTACATCAGACCTCGATGGAAGTCCACTTTTAGCAACTAACTCAAGCTCGTGTGCCTTAGCAATTTCGGCATCAAAGTCAATGACACCAGCTTTGGCCTCTTCCAAGGTTTTTCTCCTCATGCTGTATATGGCGTAAGTTTTTTTAACAACGAGGGAAGCCTCTTGCCCCTTGAGTTATTCTTTGGGTTAGGTTACCTCGGCCGAAATGTTTTCCCGAGCGGACCTAGCAGATTTGAGGCTGACATCAAGGTCGCGGACAATTAAAGTAAAGAGCCTATTATGCTCGATAGTTTTCCTATACTTCTCTTCTAGCTTGGCGTGTTTCGCCCCCACAGCAGCAAGCTCTTCAATTTTGGAGTTCAAGGCTGCCTCTAAATTAATCACTCTTTCGGCGAAGGCAGCCTCGCGCTCGGTTGCAGCAAGAACGTGAAAACTTCAGCCTATTTGGCCTTGGCTTTATCAAATCTAACCCTCAGCGAGCCAATTTCTTGGCTAAGGGTTACCACTTCTTGCTTGCTTTGCTACAAACGATCCTCCAAAATGACAACCTCAATAGCTTTTGTTTCCAGTTCCGAGAGGCGGAGAACAGCTTGGTCCCGTTCCACCAAAAGTTGATTCCGTTCATAAGTAAGTTCCTCCTTCTAACTAATCAATCACCGAAGGCCCTCAGAAGCAAGAAAGTTGGCCTACAAAACAAGAAGAAGTAAAACTTAGAATACATTCATACAAAAGTAGAAGAAATAACAAAGGAAGAAAGGAACGTACTGCTGCGGGGTTGTGCATGGTGTTGTTCAACAAACACTCTCCCGAGAATGCCTGAATCTTTTCCCAGTCTTTCTCGGAAGCCAAAGGCTTCAGATAATTAGCAAGCTCTACCAGCCGGGATAGCAAGTTGCATCCGGTAGAGACCGAAAGAGTAACATTCCTCCTCCTTTGTGGATCTTCAGAATGGGCAGCATAATTTTGCCCCAAATTCCCATGAACTGGGGACTATGGAAGAGGAACACCCTCTTCTTGGTCAGATACGACAGGTGGAGGTGATATAGCAACTACTGGTGGAAGAGTGGATGAAAATGGAAGTGATGTAGCAGTTGCTGGTATTGGTGAATATGGAGATGAAGATGACGGAGTTGAAGAGTGAGAAGCAGCTGCATCAAAAGCAGTGTTGGTTATTGGATGCTCGCCAACCAAAGACGGCAAGGACTAGGTACTTAGCTCCGCAGTACCGGGCACAACAAATTGGGGCCCGAAAACGGGAGTTGCCGAATCAAACTCTCCCCAAAGTGCCGAGGCATCGTCCTCGGTTAATGTAACTCTCTCAACAGATCGAGCATCCTATTGAGATGATGAGGATCGTTGTCTTCTATGTAGAGAAGCTCCCTCATCACTAGCTTCTTCATCATCATCAATCATCACAATGTCTATGACCGGCCCCAAAGGTGGAGCAGTCACCATCGCCACCAAAGATGACTCGGGGGCATCTGTCTTTGCCTTCTTATTCTTTTCCCCGGCCGCGGAGGAACGTCTTCTCTTTTGTTGTTTATCCTCCAGTCGAGGACTCCGTAAAGAAGTGTTTGCACCCGAAACAGGTTCGTAGATACATGTTCGAGTAAGTGCCTCCTGAAGCAGCCTCGCTGCATCAGTAGGATCAGCCAAGACGTCCTTCTCGGGGACATCAACAGAGCCCCCAGATAGACCTAATTTTGTGAACAAGTCAGAAGGGTTCAACCAAGTTCTCCATATACAAAAAAACATGGAAGCAAGGTAAGTTTAAATTACCATGATATATGGCCTTCCACCCGTATTTAAGGGCCAGTTCTTTCCACAAACGAGTTTCGGGCGTCGTGACGTCTAAGATCTTTTGAACCCACCGGTCCAAGCCTTTCATCATCAGTGGGATCCATCGAGTTGCTGAAACAAACGAAGGATGGAGGATCAATACAACTATAGAAAAATATTCAGTAAAAGGAAATACTATACAAAGAGCTTATGAGCGTGGTTCAGTAAAAGGAAATACTATAGAAAATGACTCATTGATAAGAAATAATTTTTTTTCACAAAGAAGAGTAAAATCAGAAAGAGTAGAATCGAATCAACAAACAAAAATACAGTAGTGAGATATGTAATTCCTTATAAACTGAATCACTTAGTTTCCTTCAAATATATATGATGTTAATTATTAGTATGTATTCATAATAGTTGAAGGAAAAGGATAACGATGCTAAAGAAGATCTAGAAATTTTCCAAGCAATTGGATATTTTTGAGTAGTAAAACTAGTTAGATCGTTGAAATATCTAGACATATCCAATATAAAATCAAGAAATGAAACAATATCTAAGCTGGTAATAAAAATACTCTATTATAACTTGGTTAGTGTCGTAGAATTTTTTATTGCCAACACTTGGAAGCATTTCACTTCATAGGATCTCTTTGACATACCTACAAATGAAGATACAGTAGCTTTTTTGAAGCCCCTACAATATGGGATATTTGAAGAATCCCCTTTCTACAAGCCTTTCTATAATATAAGAGAAGCTCCTAATGAATCGAAGCCAAAGACGGATCAAGATAGCTTGCCTACCAAGCCGATAGGCGAAGGGCTGTGAAGAATCTAACCTGTAATAAACTGAAAAACCCTCCTCCTTTGTCCGGGATTGGGACCGACTGTATTGTAGCATAACTCCAACACAGGCGGAGTTAAAAATTTGGCTTTTTATTCAATTGCAAAGGCAAGGTGTCCTTCATTGAATCCATTATTTTTCACTAGAAGCAAAGAATCCAAGAGAAAAGTTCTATGAAGTTAACAAAATTAAAGTCATCAATAGGTTACTGACGAGAATACTTTTTGAAAATTTCATCATACACTATATTATGAGTTGAATGATCATTACCGTCTGTTGTAGGTGGACGAATCACTATTTTGACACATTTTGAATTTTTGGCTCTTGATAAAGTAACATAAAGTTAGCCATGTTAAAAAACAGGTTTGCGTAAATAGATTCAAATAAAAGCTAATGTTTGACGTTGAGCTTTATTTATCGTCATAGCAAAGCATAATCTTAAAGGAAATTATGTTCTCTTAAACTGAACATATATTTTCTCATCTTGTGATGCAATAATGATATTCTTGGTATAAATACATGTGTAATTTTGAAGTCACCGCTTTTAATTTTAGCACGTATATCATGTGTTCTAGAGTCACAACATGTTAATCGAGTACCATTGCATAACCCTTCACAAGAATTCAAATTTCGTAACAATATAACTGGACAATTTTCCTTTAAAGTTAACTTATAAGGAGGTAAACCAAGAGGATCTAAACTATGTAGGAAATCTTCAAATTGACTTTGATCATTCGGTTCAATAGTTTCATCAATTGCAACAAATGTTGTAGCCCTTTTCGTAAATTTAGTGATTAACATATTATTTATTTCATTTACGAAATTATTCCTCGTTATTAAATAACACGAGAAGTAAACGGAGATAAATCAGGGGTAAATGTATGTAATTTGGGATATGTTATATTAAAAAGTATATCTAAAGATTCTTCTTCTGTGGTAAAAGGAATAACGAAAGAATCAGGAATCTCAATTTTGTTTTCGCAGTTAGTTGCTTCTTTTCCATTTCCAATCCTAAGTAAATATTCACAAAAAGATGGATCTATTCTTGCGCGCATATTTTAAGACAAATGCAATTTCTCAAGTTCATTCCAAATATTAGAATATAACAAGCTTTCATGAATAAAATCTTCTTTTTTGCTGTTTCGAACAACTGGAAGAGTCTGTCTAAAGTCACCTCCCAATACAACAACTTTACCTCCGAATAATGTATTCATATCAATAATATCTTTGGGAAGTGCATCAAGAGCTTCAATCATATTTTTTTTTTGCCACTAACGCTTCATCCCATACAATTTATTTTGCATCTCGAACCAAGGTTGCAAGTGAACTTTTTTTTACTAATATTGCAGTAGAGTGAAACGTGAGTGAACAATCCGTCCCCCTGGAAGGACGGAAGCTGCTACACCAGAAGTTGCAGTTGCTAAGGCTATAAATCCTTGAGACCTGATAGTTGCTAAAAATACACGATATAAGAAAGTTTTACCTGTTCCGCCGGGACCATCAATGGAAAAAGCTCCTGATTGCTTAGAAGATATTCTATCAATTATTGTGTTATAAGACCGCAATTGTTCAGCATTTAATCTCGTTGGTAACAACAAGTCTTCTTCATTAACAATTATGTTTCTCTCAAAATGAACATCATTTGCATCTTTTGCAATCACAGAAGGTCTAATATTTTCTGGGACAAGCTTATACTCATTTATATCATGGCCCATAGAAGGTAAGATATCGTTGATATGGCTTAAGACGTTATGTCGAACACTTTGTGCCATGATATTCGAGAAATGCTCAAAGTCTTAGGACACTGAATCCTCAAACATTTCCCATAATTCTTTTGGATTAGTACGGCTACAATAACTAATAATGTGGCGAATAAACGTCTCAAACTATATGGCATCTGATAGCTTACAGCCTCTGACATACATTCAATCAAACTAATGTAACAGTATAGTAATCCTCTTTTTTCTGTAGATTCTTCATATGATTTTGCTCCTCTTACATTCATCAATAGTAACCTAAGATAATATCTTTCCCCTTTTGTTGGATGACATGTCACAACACGTCCAAATATATTATGCTTTTGCTGACATATCCACATTTTATATCCTGGAGACCATACAAAATGTTCTGGAAATTTCTTATATAATAATTGCATATCTTTAGCATGTTCATCACTACATAGTTAAAAATTCAATTAACAATATTTTTTTAATCATTGGATTATTTAATATTCTATTCACCCTTTCAGTACTTTTAAAAGAAACAAATTGTTGCCTAATGTAACTGAAGATGATAGACACTCGAAGTCATTTCACTAATAGGAAAACCAAACAAACGCCATGCCGCTTCTGGAGGCGTTATCCATATAGCAGATCTATATTCTTTGATTTCATCTATTTCTTCGTTGCTATATACAGAAAAAGCAATTGTATCATGTCCTTTACAAATATATTTATAAATATATTTCACAACTTTAATATCCGATCGAACCTCAACATTGATGTGACAATCAACTTACAAAGAAAATAAGAGTTGTAGGGGACAACCCATGAATTGTCTAAATATTATTCTTTTATATGTACAAGTTTTCATGTATTTCGTCTCTTATAAATCGGATATGAATTTTTTCCTTTAGATGTTTGCTCAGCAAAATCTTTCGGATAGCTGAATTCGCAGAGGCCCTTTTTTTCCATACATGAACTTGTGGGATTTAAGTCACCACATGGTCCATGCATCATATGTTGAAGCACACACGAATAAAGATGCTTTTCGGTATCAGCATCAGGTAATTCAGTACATACAAGCTTATCATAAGATTCATGTGTTAATAATTTATATTCACCACTAAGTATGATCAGAAAATGAGCATGTGGAAGACCATGTTTTGAAATTCTATTAGTATACATAAAAGCAGCAACTTCCCAAAGATTTTTCTTTTCAAAATATATGTTTTCAATTCCTCTACTTTTTTCTTGAATACTCGCGATACTAAATCAGGTCTATTTTGAGTTTCGTCAGTTGATAACAAGTGCTGTTTTATTTCTGGCCCAGATGGATTACATGCCATAGTTAAAAAAGATCAGGGTTTCCAAAATGTTGGACTATTGCGATAGCATCCATATACCGCCGACGCATATCTCTCGGCCCTCTTATGAAAGTAACAGGAAGGAATATTTTTTTTTTCAATTTTGGAAGCTTCAGTTTCACCAAGTCTTAGAAAATCAATAATTCCTTGTAGCATATCTATCCAAAACAAATCTTGATTAAAAAAATAAAAATCTAATTCTTGTGTTTCTAGCTTTATGAACATCTACTATGAATTGTTGAAATAATCTTCCGCAATGTAATACTCCATTGTTGTCATTCTCTCTTATCTGCAATTTGTAACAATAATACTCACGGCAAGAAACTGTCTCTCTTTTTTGTGTTCCTTTTCTCAGGAACTGATCTTCCATGTCAAGAAATCCATCAATAGAACACATGTTCTTTACACTTGGTAATTCTTCGTGTTCACAATAACGTTGATTTGTCCGTCCAATTCTTTTAATACCACAATACCAACCGTTTTGACTATAAGGAAATAATAATGGATATTGCAAAGGATCATAACATCCGTAATAGTAATTCACGGATCGCGTCTTATTACTATGGGTATATATTCGAATATGTGGCATAGAAACAATATTAGCAGAATTATCTTGAACCCATATTTCAGCTACCTCTGTTGCAGTTGGTAAATTATATACACATTCTAGACATGGATCACATTTAAGTGTGATATAAGAATCACATAGTTTCGGAACATTTGCCAGGAATTTCAGAAAGATGGAATATGGATTAATTGAGAGAACATTCATAAATCTCTTGACAATTGATTCGTTGATATTCATTGAACAGGCCATTCTTTTACCAAGTTCATTTTCATTATCGTAGAAGTATAACTATAGATTCTTAACTTTTTTATCAGAAGGAAGTAAATCAGGGGAGACATCTTGTTGACTCTTATATGTTTTCGATGTTGATCCTGATAAAAAAATTCTTATAATTTAGATGTACGCTTAAGTTATAACATGGTAACAAAGATAAAGCTAGAGGTTGTAGTTTTACCTCTTTCAAATATACAGAATTGATGGGAGAAACTTTTTTTTCTGTATTAAACGAACTTGATAAAGGTCAATTCTCAATGCGATGCATCCGTTAAATGGGACGAAGATCTGCCCGAACATAGTCCAGTCCGCTACTAACTTCATAGTTTCCACCTATTGCATACATTCAACAGTAAGTTAGTATTCAGGTAAAGTAACAGAAATAGAGAATACTGCATTGAATATGAAATACATTCAATAGTAAGTAAGTATTAGGTAAAGTAACAGAAATAGAGAAAACCCAATATATCACTCCAACCTTTGACAATAGCAGAAGAAGCCTGTCTTATAGAATGCACTTTGTTTTGACAAACCGATCAAAAATTCAAATAATGAGTAACATTAGTTGAACGATTAAGACTAACTTTTGTTGGTAACAACTTCAATAGAGGCATTTTGTTGTCCTAAGATGTACCACATGTTGATCCCGGTGCATCAATTTCTTTAATTTAGATGCACGCCTGTGACACGATGAAGTAACAAAGTTAAAGGTATAAATTGTAGCCTTATCTCTTTCAAATACGCAGAATGAGTGACCGACGTCTTTTCCTTTATTAAAAGGAGCTGATAAAATAGGAGTTTCATGGTTGGTGCCTATTGCACAAAATATGGAACACATTTCACAGTAAGTGAATATTGAGGCAAACTAATAGAAGCAAAGAAGAAGCAATTCCACATCCAACCTTTGGCATTAGCAGAAGAAGACTCTCTTATAGTAAGAGCAACCTGTTTTGATAATATTGTGTCACATGGACACTTTATTCTTTCAGCTGGACAATCAACAATTGGTTTTATGGAGCCATTGCATTTTTATAGCTCCATTTTTTGGTGCGCCGTTGTAATAACATTGCTTCTTTTTCATCAGTTGATATTTTTCCATATGTATCACGTAGCCTTAGTTTCTTTTCAGAGTTTGCATCTTCTGTACATGTACATTTGTTCCTTTCATTGGAAGATATTTCTTTACAGAGATATTACAGTGGGATATATGCTTTTCAAATAGTTCAAAAAAAGCAAACAGAAAAGTACTTTAGTAGACTTTAAGCACCACAATTTATTGTTTATTCTACTAACAATATAAAGGTAATCAAACACAATACAGAGCCATAATAAATTTATTCCGTTTTAAATATATTAGGTTCTTAATTTATCATTCTTGTCATGTAAGAATTAATTAAAGCATATTCCTAGAAAAACTATATGCCAATTTCAAAAATTAGAAACTTAAACATTTCTGACATACTAAAAACTATTGACAAATAATGTTTATTTATTGTCCAAACCCTATTTAACATGATTGCCTATAGGAAACTTGCTTAAATACAAACTTAACTAATTCCTGAACCCAAGGTCGATTTATTCATTAAAAATAATAAGCATAGCTAATCCTAACTTCCTGGTCAGCATAATATTAAGATAGGATGATAAATGGAACTAAGAAAGAGGTTCTTTTTATCAGGTTGAGAAATATATAATATAACCTTCTCTTGACCTTGGTCTTGCCCAAAGTTCTTGAAAGTAGCCTTCTCCTTTCAATTGCTATTCTTCCAACTTCTCTAATTTAACCGAGGACTTACATATAGTCCTATCCAACATATTTAGTGTCGATGGTTTAGTTCCTACAACATATTTAGTGTCAATGGTTTGTTGAGGCTGCTATTCCTAAATCACATATCAAAAGTAACAAACTCTTGCAGAAGACACTGCTAAATCTACAGTGCTTATACACCAAACGTTGCAGCATTAGTCAAATGTGAACCTATCCGGTTATTTGTGCTCTTTAGAGCCAATTGTTGATGTATTTGATTCAAGGTTATTTGTAGCTATCTCATCCAATAAACTTCAGTTTAATAAAAGTATTCTCTCCTGCAATATCTGATGATAGAATCTTTACCTTTGGACAAAGTATTTGTTAGTATGGATGGTCAGTTTATAGTCTTCTCCTAAAGTTGCTAAATTGCTCTAGGCAACCAACTAAGATACTAATGAAAAATACAAAACAGAAAGAGGGAAAAAAAGAGCCTCTTATCTTCACTGAAAGTGCAAAATACATTTTGGATTTCTTCTTTATAATTCATTCACAAGAAAAATGAGACACCAGTTATATGATAAAGCATTTGCAATCTTAGAGATAAACACTCGCTTAATCCAACAAAAACAAATTAGTGCAACAAACAAAAACCAAAATTGAAACAAGCAGAAAAGAGAAGAGACAAAGACATTGTTTATATTCTTTTCGAAGTATTACCGTCGCTATTTCAACTTTTTATAACATTGAAGAGGAGATAGCGAGTAGATGTTTTGGAGATGGCGTTAAAGACAAAGGGTGTTAATTCTCCCGGAAGTGTTAGGCTGAGATGAAAAACCAGGGGTCGTTGCCACACATTAAAATTATAACCCCACGTGTTAAGCTATATAGAGAGCCAGGGATGGGCTGAATATCTATAAAATGACATATGTACACCTCAAATTGGCTTTTAAATCCAAGAAGCCCACATGTTGACCTTGAGGTGCTTGCTATTCCCTCTTATTAGTAAGTAGTAATATTTTGTACGTGTTTTTTTCTCTAAAGTTATTTCAACTACATGAACATTTAAAGTATAACACTATAAATATAAGACATTAACTTAAAGGTCCATTATTAAAAATGTCGGGTTATTACAGCCTCCCATATAAAGCCTCATACAATACCATCTGAATACTCGTTGGTAACTGTTGTTGTAGGCGAACTCTACAAGAGGTAAGATTAGAATGGTGCACTTAGACTATCCATCCGTCCGAGGATGAAAGGTTGTGCTCAGCTCGACCCGCCTGCCCAACTCACGCTGCACGGCTCTCCAAAAATGCGATGTGAACTGTGTGCCCCGATCAGAAATGATGGAAATGGGAACACCGTGCAGGCGGATAATCTCCTGAATGTAAAACTGAGCTAACATCATTGAAGAATAGGTGACCGCCACCGAAATGAAATGTGTGGACTTGTACGATCCGACCAGTCATTTTGAGCTTTAAGGTTTCATTCAGTTGTTCGAGGTCTTGAATGACTTCATGTTGTGTATTAAGACTTGCGCACATGGTCGGATTTGATTGAATGACTTCGTGTTGTGCATTAAGACTTGCATGCATGGTCGGATTTAAACTTCGGATGTTTCGGGATAAATTTAGATGAGTAATTCTCACTTTAGAAGCTTAAGTTGAAAATGTTGGCTGAAGTTTGTCTTTTGTGAAAATGACCCCATAGTGGTATTTTGATGGCTCTGACAGGTTCGTATCATGATTTTGATCTTGGGCGTATGCCCGAAATTAATTTGGGAAGTCCATAGGTTGATTTGTGTTATTTTGCCTAAAATTGGCAATTTAAAGGCTTAGAATTTAGATAAGTTTGACCGTAGGTTGACTTCATAGCTATTATGTTTAGATTCTGATTCAAGGCTTGGTATAGGTCCGTTTGTCATTTGGAACTTGTCCGCTAAGTTAGGCATCATTCCGAGTTGATTTGATAGGAATCAGACGTGCAATTGTATTTTTTTTAGAAGTTCTTGAGTTTCATGTTGAATTCATGTGTTTTGAGGTATGATTCATGATTTTGGATATTACTTTGATGATCTGATCACGTGAGCAAGCTCGTATTATGTTTTTTAGATTTGTGTTGATGTTTGGTTTGGAGCTCCGAGGGCTCGGGTGAGTTTCAGATGCGTTTCAGAGAGTTCATAGGAGGTTCAAATTTTTGCTGTTGCTCAGATCTCGCATTTTTGAGAAATATGTCGCATTTGCGACTATCGCATTTGCGACTATCTCATTTGCGGGCTTCTTCATCGCATTTGCAAAGAGCACTGTGGCCTGAAGATTTCGCATTTGCAAACTCTCCATCGCATTTGCGATACTGGCCTGGGTTGGGCATTAGTTGCATTTGCGATCACTTTGATCGCTTTTGCGAAAGTCCACAGTTTGCAATTGCGAGCTAATCGTCGCATTTGAGATGACAGCAGGGGTGTGAGGGACTTCGCCTTTGCAATGATTTCTTCGCATTTGCAAACCCCAGGTCGTATGTGCCACACCTGCGACTGGAAAAAAGCTGAGAGGCGGGATTTTTAGTCTTATTTTCATATTTTGGAATCCTAGATTCGGTATGAGGCGATTTTGAAGAGGGGTTTTCATCTACAAACTTTGGGTAAGTGATTCTAATCTATTTCTAATCATATTCCATCAATATATCTTAGATTTTAATATCAAAATCATGTGAATCAAAATAAAACTTGTGGAACTTTGTCAAGTTTTTGAAAAAATTGAGTTTTGAGAGTCGATTTGGACTCGAATTTTGAAACGAATCGCATATATGAACTCGTGGGGTCATGGATAGTCAGAATCTACCATTGGACCCGAGTTTTGACCGGACGGGCCCCGGTTGACTTTTGTTAACTTTTTGAGAAATTATGTAAAGATCATAGTTTTGTTCATTGGAATTGATTTCTCTTATATTATTGGATGTTATTAAGTCAATTTTGGTTAGATTTGTGCCGAGCGGAGGTGAATTATAAAGAGAAAGTTATTTTTGAGAATTGACTGAGAGCTTTTGAGGTAGTATCTTGCCTAATATTGTGAGGGAAAAACTACCTCGTAGGAATTGGTTTATTTGTCCTATTTGAACTTCGTAAAAGACGTATACACTAGGTGACGAGTGTGTACACGACGTATATGTAGAAATTTGAGCGACTTAGACTCTTAGGTTCTCATGTGCATTAAAAGTGAAGTTGTCTCATCATGCAATATCCTCCATTGCTAAATTTACCCTTACATGTCTTATTTGAAGTTGATTGGTTCATGTTCTACCCTTGGTGTCAAATATACTCTTATATTCCTTAATTGAAGTTATTTCTATCTCTTTCATGGTTGACTTATCCTTATTAAAGTCATTGTTACATGTTATCTCTCCTATTTTTAATTTACTCTTATTTGATATCATTGTTATACACCATCCCCCTCATTGTTGAGTTATTCTTGTTTGAAACCATTATTACTTGTTATGTCTTTTATTGTAAGCTCGTTCTTCCAGTCTTTGTATTTTAGAAATTCTGTGTTGATTTACTTGTCGTACTCCCGTGTTGTTATTGTTGTTGTTGTACTTAGTGTTGTTGAGTCGAGGGCTATATGTGGTTGTGGTATTGGAATCGTTTTGAGGAAATGTTGTGGCATATGTGCACATGTGGTGCAAGCTGTTATATTGTGTTGTTATGTTTTGGCACACGTGATATTGTTGAGAGGATTGTCGGGATGTTCGCATGTGAGTTATCTGTGCTATTGTTATTATTAATATTTGCATATGCGGCGTGACAAGACGGGCCATATATATGTGTGGGTTTCCGCATGTGGTGAGAGAAGGTGGGAATATCATTATGCGTGTGCGGCGAGACAAGGCGAGCATTTACTTAGTGTTGCACATGTGGCGAGGAAAGGGGAGCTATGTCGGGGATGATTTGTGATGACTTATAATGGCCTAGGGGCATTGTTATTGATGATATTTGTGTAGTGGTGTACCTACCTTGTGTGATCATGCATTTTATGTTTTGTTGTGTTGTTTCCTGTGTACCATTCGTTATCTCTGCTCTTACTTGTTGACTCGAGTTGTGATAGAACACTTGCACAAGCATACACATAATTAATCACTCGTATCGGTTTAACAAGATGAACCCCGATGTTTATTGATCATTTACATGTATTCTCGTATACTTGCCTTCTGTATGAGAGTTGTACATTGGCATGTGAGTCGTCCGTGCGGATATGAGATATTTCTACTGTTGGCACGTGAGTTGTCCGTGCGGTTATGAGGTATTATTATTGCTGACACGTGAGTTTTCCATGCGAATATGAGATATTGTCCGTGCAGATATGAGGTATTAATGGTATTGGCACGTAAGTTTTTCGTGCGGTCATGATTTGTAGTATGGTCCAAGTGATTAGGATTCGTGATTTAGGACCTGTAATTTGTGATTATGAGGTGTGGTACCTTGGGGAAAATTCTTGAATTAATCTTGTGTGAAAGCGATTGTTTTTATTGGGTTGTTATTTGTCTTCCTTTACTTGGTTTCATCGGACTTAAACTGTATTTTACTTACTTTATGGCATTATTAGCCATTGGCTCCTTGTTGTTAATTGTTGTCCTAGTTCTTATTGCAATTATTGTAACATTATTCGTACCATGTTTAGCTTTATATTGTTCCCTATTAGATCTATATTCATAATTGTACAGGTTATTATGTTTAATAGGTGTCTTGACTTTTCCTCGTCACTACCCATCGAGGTTAGTCTTGATACTTATTGGGTATTGTTGTGGTGTACTCATGCTACACTTGCTGAACATATTTGTGCAGATCCAGGTACTTCGGAGTCTGTTGATCATAGCTAGCTGATCGGGCATTGCTGTGGAGACTCAAGGTATACTTGTCGTGGCCTCAGAGTCACCTTCTGAAGTCTATTTTGTACAGTTTGTTTCTATTCTGGAACAGTTGGACTTCGATATATTCTTAGTGAACTCAGTAGAGCTTATGACTTATACTACCGGTTTTGGGATGTTGTATATCATGTTGGGATTGTTGGCTTTATATGGAGATATCTGGCTCATGTTTGATAGTTGTTTGGTTAAAATCGGTTATTAATTCAGTTAGTCTTAGGTGTCATCACGACTCCTAAGAAGGGATTTTGGGTCGTGACAGGACTTAGTCAACCGGTCCACAATAAGTCAGACAACATCATACTTCTTTAAGATACGTGGCAAGCCTACCACGAAGTCCATAGTGATGTGCTCCCACTTCCACTCTAGTATCTCTAATCTCTGAGTCGGTCCACCAGGTTTCTGATGTTCATACTTCACCTGTTGACAATTCAAGCATCGAGACATATAAGCAACGATTGTTGATACCCAATTTTGCCCTTATATTTTATAATGTACTCCATATACTTTCAAAATATCATTTTGCATTTACAAGGGTCATGTATGTTCTTTATGTAATTTTTCATAATTTTTAATGGTTTTAAAATTGATTTTCTTGCATTTAAATTGTTTAAATATTTATTAATTACCCTTTTAAATTACTTCATAATGACTTAATCATTCAAATTAATTATTTACATCTATATGTATATTTTATAATATTTTATTTTATTTCATATAATTATCTTTGTATTTTTGAGCTATTTACACAATTTTCCAATAATAGCCTATATTTTATGCATAATTACATTTATTACATTATTCATGCTAGAACAACATTTTTATATTATTATAAGGTTAAGTTATTATTTTCAATTATTTTATTTCACAAGTAATATTTTATTTTTTATTATTTATTTTTATAATTATTTTAATAAACTTCGTATATTTAATTAATAACCCCAGCATAAGGCTAATTTCGGACCAACATATGGCCCAAAACATTAGCCAACCACCCTAGCCCAAACCAAATGACCCCTTTCTAAACCCGGTCGCCCCGTTCACTTGACCCGCCCCATTTCTCCTCTAGTCCTAGTCGTTGATCTCAAATGATCAACGACCCACAACCATTCCCCTGGTTTTAGCTATACTAGCCCAAACCTTAAACCCATTCTTCTGAGACAGCCGCCCTTGAATATTCTACTCTCTTCTTCTCTGAGAAACCCTAGCCCCGTATCCCTTAATGCTCTCCGATTCCGACCCTAATATGGAATCACTCCATGGTTCCCTTACCTTATATGCTATGTCTCGTTGTTACTTACACGATTATGATATTACTTAGTACTCACCTATTTTTGGCAAGTACGAGCTTCAAATCAAGGGAAAGTAGTTTCGTTTGTTAAGATCTAGATGTTATTTCATTAATATACATTCATAGCAATGCTATATGAGTCCGATTCACCAAGATCTTCGGCCAATCCTTGATTTCTATCAAACTAGGGTTGAGCTTGATTTCTTTCCTTTCCGGTTACTCTACAGATTGCATGTGATATTTTACTCTTTCTTGTTTGTGTTTACTTGATTTCTTTCCTTGTTTACTCGCTTGATTCAACACTATATAAACCCCTCCCCTTATTCCCTTTAAACGGACCTTAATCATTGTACTCTCACTCTCACTAATCCTATACTATTCTGAAATTCGAGCTCTTGGCCTGCTGGAAACCAAAGGCCACCTCAATTATTCGATCTTTCTTAGTGCGAGTACTGCCCGAGGTTCACCTGAAGCCCTTGAGAACTCTGACACACTGAGAATTTTGTGGTTTCTGTTGTTCTCTCCCTGGTACTGATAAGCAAGTTGTTGGCTCTTAATATCTATCTTATTAGCTCGTTAATTCTGCAAATTGGTGAGTAATGAGACAATTTTATTCTCTTTTACTTATATTCATGTCATGCAGGACTTTGTGAATCAATATGATGTTGTTTTCCTCTGTCGTGTTCATGTTTTCCTTAGCCTTATCCTATGCCCCTGTGTTTTTCTAGTATCTGAACTTACTTGAATTATGAGCTTTGATGCGTGCGCTGTTATATTGCACAATTTGACTGATTTTTGATTACCTTCAGCCTGCTCTACTATTCTGATTACTAATTGCTCTTCAAGAGCCCTTTCTCATGCCTTGCCTTGGATTCTTGCATTCCCAAGGAGATTATCTCCTGCCCAGAATTTGCTTGAGTGAATTTCTTTCTAATGAATTCTTCATATATGTTCTACTGTTCTCCTGCTTATGTGCCCATTACTGTCTCGATGTTTTAGCC
This sequence comes from Nicotiana obtusifolia, assembly GCA_002018475.1. Classification (NCBI taxonomy): domain Eukaryota; kingdom Viridiplantae; phylum Streptophyta; class Magnoliopsida; order Solanales; family Solanaceae; genus Nicotiana; species Nicotiana obtusifolia. Next base: position 83,674 of record MCJB01011708.1, read on the forward strand.
AAATATGTTGCTAATTTGGTATTTGGTCAATCTTCCATTCTTCTGTGTGGCCTAGATTTCCAGTTAAACCCCAATTCACTTGGTTTTTATCATTATGCATAGTTGACTGGCTTAAGTTCTGAAGTTTTTCTATCCTTTGAACTTAAGATTGACATATCCTCCTACCATGATGTCTTTGGACTTAGAAATCTATGTGATTAGGATTCTTATTGATTGTTACAAACCATGCCTACTTGCTTGTTTACTTGCCATTCTCTGACTATGACTTTATTAGACATTCATGCCTTAAATTCCTAGTTTTGAGTCTTTTAGACTAATTCATGCTTTACTATAGTCTTGTTGTTCTGGAAACTAAGCATGTATGTTTAACATGTTGACCTAAGTGATATGCCTTCTCAACTCTGCTAATGTTGCACATGCTATACTCTTTCGCTTGTTATGAACCTATATTGTCATCCTTTATGCTACAACTACTTTATTAAGGCTGCTCTCTGTTGATCCTTCAGCTTTCATAATTAGATCTCCTGCTAGAAATTGCCTTAAGCGGTTTCTTTTTAATATGTTAGTTCTTGAAACTCCTTTGGAAATACTCTGCTGTCCTATGATGATCAATCATGTCCCTTAAACCTGGAAAATGCAAACATGAACTTGCCTTATGTGTGTCCTGCCAGCATGCCACATGAATTTGTCTATGTGTCTTGGTGATAATTAGCTTTACAATCCTAAGAAATAAGTGTAGGGACTTCCTGATCTGTTTAATTAGTTCAACATATATAGTATGTTGCTTGTGTGCTCATGTATGAGTCCTTTGTTTGGGCTTGGTATCTGGTTCTATGTGATGTTGGGCTTGGCTGTTGGATTCAGACTTACTATACTGGTCTTATGAGCTGGGAACTTGAGTCTACTGGAGCTATCGAAGGCCTAGAAAAACACTGGGTTATTTGTACTGGGCCTATCATTGGGTCTATAGTTGTCTTCTTCTATAACTATTCATACTTGATTTGTACTATTCCATTCGGGCTGTAATAACTTGTGATAATGAATGATGGGGAGATTAATAAAAATGGGGCTGGGGTATTCTAATACTTGCATGAAAGGGTAGAAAACATGCTTATAGGGTCCATGTGATCTATTTGCTATTACGTCTAGCATGCCTAATTTGTTGTTTGGTTAAGTCTCTGTTGCAGACTGATAGGGATCAAGCCTATAAGAATCACGCACGCACTTCACTTAACTTGTCAAAATATGTTGGCTCAAAAAATTGCTACACTTGTTTCCATGTCTGCTACTCAATGCTTTTCGATAGTATGCCTATAGGACACAATAATACAATGTTTTTGCCAATCTAGATAATTGATCAACTCCTTTATGTTACTTTTCTACTGCCTCACTTAGATGACATGCCTATAGGGATAAAGTGTTACAAAATAAAGCCTAATTGTCAATTGTTAGAAATCCTGCCTATAGGATGTTTATCGACGCTGCTAATCTTGTGTTTTCAAGCGACTTCACTGCCTTACATTTCAACTGTTAGAAACCATGCCTATAAGACACTGTCATCTGCCTTTGAAGCATGCTTATAAAATCAACGCTGGTAATTCGGATAGTTTCACTGCCTCATTGCGCAAACAATTAGAGATCATGCCTATAGGATTGGCAATGCTTTCATTCTGCATATGCGTTAGTCTACAAGCTGCAGTACTGCTTGTATAGTGCTAAAATCAGAGTCAAATCGAAGCTATGTCTATAGGATTTTAATGATCCAATAATGTCTTAATTCTTTCTACTGCATAACCATAACCATAAAAATATGATTGCGTGCTTTTGTGCTTATGTGTGGAGGTCAACTTGAGCCTATCATTGCCATTGTGTGCAGTCCTATCTGTTTTGAATGTCGCCATGTTTTATCAGTTTGATATACCTAAGTAAAGTCTAGAACCATCTAATAGTAGGTCCAAAGCCTCCTGGACCATAGGCACGGGATGGGTAGTACATATAAAGGGTACGGTTTAGAATTGAATTAGAGCGCCTTTAAGTAATAACTTTAACATAGTAATTGGGTAGCAGGAGATGATAGTCTGTGCCCACTGAATAATATGAGCAAACCCTACCTCAAGGGAGTTGCGAAGTATTATTTATGTTGCACGGGGTAATCCTTTAGGCTAAAAAACTTAGGACCCCCTTTCTTTATATGCTTGTTTTCTGCATTTAGTCATTTGTACTCGTGATTTTTAAGACTTTGTATCAATAAGCTATATAGTTAATTCTTATGTTATAATATAATTTTCAACTTCTACATCTTTCTTTGCTTATTTGGTCACCTAGCTTAATTCTGTAATCCACATACTATAAAACTTCGGCCGGAAAACACAGTTGTGGACCTCGAAGAATGCCTAACACCTTCTCTTTGAGGTAATTTGAGCCCTTACCCGATCTTTGGTGGCATTGACTAGTCAAAACGGAGTTATTTGAAAATAGGTGCCCTAACGCATCTTAAACCGTTAGGTGGCGACTCTTCTCATTTAATACCATTTAATAGAGTTGTCACACGTCGAAACCCGCTTTTGCGAGAAAACAGGGCGCGACAACGACGTCTTTCTTCATTCTGCGCCACCGATAGTGCTATTTCAAGTCACAGCACATGTTCGTGACACCTAGGTAAATAGAATAACGCGAACTTTGCGCCTCCTCCAGAATCAAATCTCTCAACCTATCAACATTTGGAACGCAAATCCGGCCTTGATGCCACATGACCCCACCAATACCAATTACAACATCCTTGGCACCACCCCACTGCACCATATCCTTCAACACCAATAAGTGAGGGTCATCAAACTGGCGTGCCTTAGTATGCTCCAATAAAGAAGACTGTGACACCACATAAGCAAGAACATGACTGGACTCCGAAACATTTAATCTCACAAACCCGTTAGCTAAAGCCTTAATATCCATGGCTAGTGGCCTCTCATCTACTGGTAAATATGCCAAACTACCCATACTCTCCGCCTTTCTACTCAATGCATCTGTCACCACGTTGGCCTTCCCTAGATGATACAATATGGTGATATCATAGTGTTTTAAAAACTCTAACCTTCTCCACTGCCGTAAATTAAGATCTTTCTGTTTGAACAAATGGTAGAGACTCTGATGGTCGGTACAGACCTCACAATGAACGCCGTAGAGATAGTGCCTCCAAATCATCAGAGCATGAACAATGGCTGCCAACTCTAAGTTATGAACAGGATAATTCTTCTCATGAACCTTCAACTGCCTAGACGTGTATGCAATCATCCTGCCATCCTACATCAATACTGCACCAAGCCCAATACGCGATGTATCACAATACACGGTGTAAGATTCTGAACTTGTTGGCAATACCAACACTAGGGTTGTAGTCAAAGCAGTCTTGAGCTTCTGAAATCTCAACTCACACTCATTAGACCACCCGAATGGGGCACCCTTCTAGGTCAACCTAGTCAATGGGGCTGCGATAGATGAAAACCCCTCCATGAACCGGTGATAATAACTCGCCATACCCAGGAAACTCCGAATCTCTATATCTGAAGTAGGTCTAGGCCAGTTCTGAACTGCCTCAATCTTCTTAGGATCCACTTTAATGCCCTCGAAAGATACAACATAGCCCAAAAAGGCAACTAAATCCAACCAAAACTCACACTTTGAAAACTTGGCATATAAATTACTATTCCTCAAGGTCTGAAGTACAATCCGAAGATGTTGCTCATGCTCCTCTCGACTACAGGAGTATACCAAAATATCATCAATGAAGACGATCACAAAAGAATCCAAATAGGGCTTAAATACTCGATTCATCAAATCCACAAATGTTGTTGGGACATTTGTCAAGCCAAATGACATCACTAGAAACTCATAATGCCCACACCGAGTCTGGAAAGCTGTCTTAGGGACATCCGATGCCCTAATCTTAAGTGATGGTAGCCAGATCATAAATCAATCTTTTAAAACACTTTGGCACCCTGAAGCTGATCAAATAAGTCATTAATCCTTGGCAACGGATACTTGTTCTTGATAGTGACTTTGTTCAACTGCCAATAATCTATGCACATCCTCATCGAACCATCCTTCTTCTTCACAAACAACACTGGCGCACCCTAGGCCAGACACTAGGTCTAATGAATCCTTTATTAAGAAAATTCTGCAACTACTCCTTCAATTCCTTCAACTCACCTGGGGCCATACAGTATGGTGGAATAGAAATGGGCTGGGTTCCTAGAGCCAAGCCAATATAGAAGTTAATATCTCTGTCGGGTGGCATCCCCGATAAATCTGTAGGAAATACTTCTGGAAACTCGCGCACAATTGGTACTGAATCCATGGAAGGAACCTCCATACTAGGATCACAGATATAGGCCAAATATGCTAGACAACCCTTCTCGACCATACGTCAGGCCTTCACATAAGAGAGAACCCTACTAGTAGAATGGCTAGAAGTCCCCCTCCATTCTAATCGAGGCAACCCTGGCATGGATAATGTCACCGTCTTGGCGTGACAGTCCAAAGTAGCGTGATAAGGTAACAGCCAATCCATGCCCAAACAACATCAAAGTACACTATGTCAAGAAGCAATAGGTCTATACTAGTCTCAAGGCCTCGATATAAATCACACACGAGCAATAAACACGATTCACAATAATAGAATCTCTCACAGGTGTGAGCACATAGACAGGAGCACTCAAAGAATCACGAGGCATAACCAAATATGAAGCAAAATAAGATGACACGTATGAATAAGTAGAGCCCGAATCAAGTAGAACTGAAGCATCTCTATGGAAAACAGGGACAATACCTGTGATGACGGTGTCAGATGACTCTGCCTCAGGTCTAGCTGGAAATGCATAAAAATGGGGCTGGGTCCCACCACTCTGACCTTCGCCTCTCGGGCGGCCTCTAGCTGGCTGGCCTCTACCTCTAGCAACATGAACCCCGCCCCTAGCTAGCTGAGCAGGTGGTAGAGCAACCGGTGCCGGAATCATGGCACGAGAACTCTATTGTGGCATGCCGCCCTGTGACCTAGGGACAAAAATAGCAATGTGCCTCGGATCTCCACATATATAACACCCCCTCGGCTGCTAAAGTTGAATCTGACCCTGATAGCCCAGATACTCACTCTAATAGCTCTGAATCGGCCATGCCCTGATAGGAGCTGAAGGTGCACTGTAGACTGGCTGCTCCGGTCGATACCCATATGAACCACGACTGCCTGAAGCATTCTGGGATGCCTAGAAAGCTGACTGAATCAGCCTGGGAGGAAGGCCTCTACCAAAAGAACCTCTGCCTCCAGATGAGGCACCAGTAAGCCACCGAAATGACAAGGCCTCTTCTCAGATACCGCCCCTATGACCACAAACCATCTCGATCCGTCTAGCAATCTCACCGACCCTCTAGAAAGAAATATCATCTTCGGTCTCCTTGGCCATCTGTAGCCTAATACTGAAAGTAAGTCCATCAATGAATCTCCTCACTCTCTCCCTCTCAGTAAGGAGTAAGATAACCGCATGGCGAGCTAGGTCCACAAATCGGGTCTCATACTGAGTAACACTCATGTTACCCTGCTGAAGGCGCTCGAACTGCCTACGGTCTCCTCTATCAAAGTGAACGGAATAAACTTCTCCAAAAACAATTGCAAAAACTGATCCCAGGTGTGTGGCGGTGAACCAGCTGTCTGCTCTGCACATGATCACGTCACTATCTCTTGACCGAGCCGGTCATCTGAAACACTGCAAAGTCTACCCCATTGGACTTAACAATACCAATGTTGCTCAGCACCTCGTAGCGACGGTCAAAATAATCCAATGGGTCCATAGAAGGTGCACCACTAGAGTGAATAGGGAAGAGCTTTGTGAACTTATCCAACCTCATCAATCCCTTAGAAGACATCACGGGCCTCTCCCGATCTGTGTAGCAAAAATAGGCTGAGCTACCCCAAAAGGCGGAACTGCTAGAGTCTGATATATGGGAGCCATCTGCTCCGGAGTGCAAGTAGCGGGAGTCTGTGCTCCTCCCCCTACCTAAGAGACAGTTGGTGCCACCGAAAATGCAACGATTTGGTCCACACTCTCCATAAGGCCCCACCAAGTGGACAAGAGCATCCTGAAGCATGGGAGTGTGCAGTCTGAGCTGGGACCTCCTCCTCATGATCAACCTGAGGCTCCACAATGGGTGCTACTACACGAGCTCTAGGCCGAGCTCCGCCTCAACTCGGCCTCTGGCTCGACCTCCGCCTCAGCCTCTAACCCTGGCAGTGGCTGCAAAAAGGGGCATGATGTTTGGTGTAAAAGATATATATTTCTATATAAAACACCTTATATTTGGCCTTTGTGTTATGAAATTGGGATGTTAATTGCTTCGATTCATGTTAAATTAATGTGTTTTTATGTGTAGGAATGAGTCGGGAGCAATTGGGGGCGAAACGAGCAAGAAACGAGCCAAAACGAGACGAAAGCGGACAAAGAGGCATTGGGCGCCACAGGCAGCGCCTCGCGCCACCTGTGGCGCTGGAGGCAGAAGCTGAAGGAAATTCACTGGACGCAGCGCCCTGGGGGGCGCCTAGCGCCAGCCAAGGCGCCGACTTCGGGAAATTGTCCTAATTCGTCTAGGAGTCCACTATTTCGACCCTACCCCTTCCCAACTCCTATATAAACACCTCCAAACCCAATATGAAGGGGGAGAACGTCTTTTTGGAGGCAATAACGCTACGGAACATCGCACAGAAGCAATCAATCATCAGTTCTTCATCTTTATCTAGTATTTATATAGTTATTTCAATACTTTATATTTTGATTATTTTGAACATGAGTGGCTAATCACCCGTTGTTCTGGGGTTGTGATTAGCCATGAATATTATGATTCGAAGTTGACAATTCCTTATTTATAATTCATGATCATATGATTGTTTCTTCAATTCTATGCCTAATTGGAACTTAATTGTTTTGGCCATCAATTAAGTTCTATCAATTATCTATGCTATGTTTGGAAAAACTATGTTTAGATTAGAAAAAAATTGAAGAAATCATGTTCTTAACCTTTTAAGGGGGGTGGATTCGTGGTTAGGATAGGAATATACTTAATCACCATGCTTAATTGAATATCGTGTTTTTACGTTCTTGATAGATTAATTCCATAGGAATATAGGTGTTAATCCTATTAAGAATAGGCGAATTGTACTTCGGAAGAAGGCTATGAGTATGTTTATCGATTAATTAGCAACCATACATGAATTATATGAACGGGAAGTCAATTAGAACACAATAGGATTGGTAAATTAACCACAACCTTGGAATATTTGTTTTATTGATTACAGAACACGTAATTTGTTCCTTGCAATTATTAGTTATAAATTAGAGCTGAAGTTAGAATAATCCACCTCTTGAATTCAAATTTTACTTGCTTAAATAACAGTATTTGTCCGTTAGTAAGTAGTTAATTTAAGTCCCTGTGGATACGATAACCTAGACTTACAATCATATATTACTTGTCGACCGCGTATACTTGCGTGTGCGTTAGGGAGCAACAAGTTTTTGGTGCCGTTGACGGGGACTTAAAATTTACTACTTTACCAACTTCAGCTTATATTTGTTATTTATTCAAGTTTCACTAATCGGCTTACGTTGTTTGCACACACAGGCTCTTTTATTGAATGCGGAGGAGTAGAAGCGCAAATAACCTTCTTCCTTTTGATCCGGAAATTGAAAGAACACTACACAGAATAAGGAGGGAAGTAGAAGCTAGAACCAGAATTAACAGAGAGTTGGACATTGTTGTTCAACCACAGCCAATTGAGATGGCGGGTAACGCGGAAAAAGCGGTAATTGAAGCTGCAAGACCAAATCTTGTCAATATGACTCAAGCGATTTTCAAGCCTGAAATCACAGGGCACTTTGAGTTAAGACAATACATGGTGCAGCTAATCCAATCTACAGGGCAGTATGTGGGACTGTCGCATGAAGACCCACAGAGACATATTCAGAACTTTTTGGAAATCATGGATACTTACAGTTATCCAAATGTGTTTAAAGATTATGTGAGGTTGACATTGTTTCCTTTTTCTCTATTGGGGGAAGCAAAAGAGTGGTTGCAAAAGGAGCCTGGGAATTCTATTTACACATGGGATGACCTGGCCAGAAAATTTCTGACCAAATTCTTTCCAACCAAGAAGACAAAATCACTGAGAAGCCAGATTTTGGGATTTGAACAACGGGAGGGAGAAACTCTTCGACAAGCATGGGAAAGTTATAAGAAGCTACTTAGGGATTGTCCACACCATTGCTAAACAGATGAGGTCCTGGGACATACGTTCGTTGATGGGCTAGATGAAGCTTCAAAAATGAACCTTGACTCAGCTTGCGGGGGCAGTTGCATGGCCAAGTCGTATAGTGAAATCCAACTCCTACTGAATAATTTCACGGCCAATGATCATAATTGGCAAGGTGACGGTGACTCACGCAGAGCCATTAAACAAAAGGGAGCTGGGTTGATCAAATTGGATGACCTTGTAGCTATGAGAGCAGAGATGGAAAAACTGGCCAATCAGATGAACAGAATGATGATGCAGCAGGTCCAACAAATGTCATTGTGCTGTGAGATGTGTGGTGACAACCACACGAGTGATATGTGCCCCACAAATCCGGAATCCATATATTATGTGGGACAACAGAACAGGGGGTCGTAAATCAGAATACATAATATGGGAACTCCTACAATCCAAATTGGAGGAATCATCCCAACTTTTCATGGGGTGATCATCAGCAGCAGCAGAATCCAGGTAGACCGCAAGGGCATTATAATCAACCACAAAGGCAACCTCCACAAGCAGATGATAATACAAATGAGTTGTTGAAACAGCTGGTGCAGGACAACAAGCAATTCAGAACTGAATACCAAACCCTCACCACAACAGTGAGGAATCTGGAACGCCAGTTGGGACAGCTGGCCGGGGCTCAAAATACTCGACCAGCTGGAGCACTACCCAGCGATACTGAAGCAAACCCAAGGGCGGCACTAAATGTTGTATCATTAAGGAACGGGAGACAGTTGGAAGAGGTAGAATCGAAAAAAGAAAAAGCAGGTGACCTTTAATGAAAAGCCAATCACCATAGAAGCAACAACAGAGAAGGCCAAAGAAGTTGAAAAGTCGGTTGAAGAGGCAGGAGCTAAGCAACCCCCACAATTGGTTGCAAGGCCCCCACCTCCATTTCCACAAAGGTTACAGAAATTGAGGGATAATGAGGCGTACAAAAAGTTCCTTGACATTTTAAAGCAGGTACAAATCAACATCCCATTGGTTAATATACTGCAAACGGTTCCTAAATACACAAAGTATATCAAGGATATTGTGGCCAATAAAAGGAGATTGACTGAATTTGAAACTGTGGCACTCACCGAGGAATGTAGTTCGAGAATTCAAGGCAAGCTACCACAGAAATTGAAGGATCCGGGCAGCTTCACCATTCAAATTTCAATTGGGAAACATGCCGTAGGAAGAGCCCTATGTGATCTGGGGGCAAGTATAAACTTGATGCCACTCTCGGTATTCAGACAGTTGGGGTTGGGTGACCCACGCCCAACGATAGTTATATTACAGTTGGCAGACCGCTCTTTGGCTCATCCGGAGGGAGTTCTTCAAGACGTCCTAGTCCAAGTTGGCTTGTTCATATTTCCTGCTGATTTCATCATCTTGGATTACGAGCCAGATCAGGACGTCCCATTTATTTTGGGGCGCCCATTCCTAGCCACCGGCCGCGCCATTATCGATGTCTGTGAGGGTATGACAATGAGAGTAGGGGATTAAGAAGAAGTATTTAATGTCTATAAAGCACTCCGACTGCCAACACATTATGAAGAGTTATCCATGATCTCAGTGGTAGAGAATGTCTCTACATCCTTAGTGCCTTACCTGAGCCCGGCTGATCCTGTTGAACGTATATTGATTGGGGATATGGAAGTTAATGAAGATGAGATGACGGGGGAAGTCGAGCAATTACTGGACCTATCTTGCAATTATATTCAGGGATTCAGAAAATTCGAAGAATTGGAGAGGCCTGTTACTCTGACCCTTCCAAGGTCATCTATTAAGGAAGCACCAAGGCTCGAACTCAAGCCACTTCCAGCGCATCTGCGCTATGCATATTTGGGTAATTCTGAGACATTGCCAGTGATTATATCATCCAGTTTGACCAGCACGGAAGAAGAAAAATTACTTCGGGTCCTTCGAGAATACAAAAAGGCAATCGGGTGGACCATAGCAGATATCAAGGAAATCAGTCCATCTTTTTGCATGCATAAAATTTTTCTAGGACACCGCCCTAGTGTAGAGCAGCAACAGAGGTTGAATCCTATCATGAACGAAGTGGTGAAGAAGGAAGTCATAAAATTGCTTGACGCGGGTATCATTTTTCCAATTTCTGACAGCAATTGGGTCAGCCCAGTGCAGTGTGTACCTAAAAAGGGGGAATGACCGTTGTAGAGAACGAGAAGAATGAGTTGATTCCTACTCGAACTATCACAGGATGGAGAGTATGCATTGACTACAGGAAACTCAACAAATCAACCCGAAAAGACCACTTCCTACTCCCATTCATTGATCAAATGCTCGACAGATTAGTAGGGCATGAATACTACTGTTTTCTGGATGGCTACTCGGGGTACAATCAAATTGTCATATTCCCCGAAGATCAAGAGAAGACCACCTTCACTTGACCTTATGGAACTTTCGCCTTCAAGCGAATGCCATTCGGCCTATGCAACGCACCTGTAACATTCCAAAGATGCATGATGGCTATTTTCACCGATATGGTGGAAAAATTCGTGGAAGTGTTCATGGATGATTTTTCAGTTTTTGGGTCTTCATATGATGATTGCTTAAAGAACCTTAGCAAGAAGGTGCGAAGAAACGAATTTGGTATTTAATTGGGAAAAGTGCCACTTTATGGTGCAAGAAGGAATTGTATTGGGTCACAAGATCTCCAAAACCGGTATCGAAGTAGATAAAGCTAAAGTGGAGGCCGTCGAAAAATTACCTCCCCCAATTTCAGTCAAGGGTGTCCGGAGCTTCTTGGGACATGCAGGTTTTTATAGACGATTTATTAACGATTTTTCTAAGATTGCTACTCCTTTGTGCAGGATGCTTGAAAAAGACATATCCTTCAAATTTGATGATTCCTGCCTCAAGGCGTTTGAAGAACTTAAGGAGAAGTTGGTGACTGCACCTATCATCGTAGCACCGGATTGGTCATTGCCCTTTGAACTTATCTGTGATGCTAGTGACTTGGCAATTGGAGCAGTGTTGGGACATCGGAAAGACAAGGTGTTTCACTCAATCTACTATGCAAGAAAAACTCTTGACACGGCACAACAAAATTACACCACCACAGAAAAAGAGTTGTTAGCAGTAGTTTGGCCATTTGAGAAATTTCGAGCTTATTTGGTGGGAACAAAAGTCATAGTCCACACCGACCATGCAACAATCAGGTACCTATTTACTAAAAACGAGTCTAAAGCTAGATTAATGCGCTGGGTATTGTTGTTGCAGGAATTTGATGTGGAAATCAGAGATCGGAAGGGAACAGAAAATCAGGTAGCTGACCATCTATCCCTCTTGGAAAATCATGATCACGTGGAGGAAGATGGACAAATAAAAGAAATATTTCCAGATGAACATCTCTTTGCTATCACTCATGATTCGTCCCCTTGGTATGCGGATTATGTGAACTACTTGGTGAGCGGCGTACTTTCTCCAGATTTCAAGACTGAAGCCAGAAAAAGGTTCTTGCACGATGTGAATTTCTACTATTGGGGCGAACCTTATTTGTTCAAACAGTGTGCTGATCAGTTAATGCGGAGATGTATTCCGGAAGAAGAAGTGGAGTCCGTGTACTACATGACTGTCACGCCTCACCTTATGGAGGCCATCACGGAGGAGACTGAACAGCAGCTAAGGTACTACAATCCGGTCTATTCTGGCCAACCTTGTTCAAGGACGCACATGCATTTGTAAAAAGGTGCGATCAATGTCAGATAACGGGCACCATCTCACGGAAGCAGGAGATGCCTCTAAACAACATTCTCGAAGTTGAACTTTTTGATGTTTGAGGGATAGACTTTATGGGACCGTTCCCACCTTCCAGAAGGAACAAATATATTCTGCTAGCCATAGATTATGTGTCGAAATTGGTGGAGGCAATTGCTTTGCCTACAAATGATGCCATGGTAGTCGCTGCATTCGTAAAGAAGAACATATTCTCTAGATTTGGCACTCCACAGGCATTAATCAGCGATGAAGGAACGCACTTTTGCAATCGGCTATTAAATAACCTTCTAGCGAAATATGGGGTTCGTCACAAAGTTGCCATAGCATATCATCCTCAGACAAGCGGCCAAGCAGAGGTATCCAATAGGGAGATTAAACAAATTCTAGAAAATGACAGTGAGCGTGAATAGAAAGGATTGGGCTTCGAAGCTGGATGATGCTCTTTGGGCATATAGGACAGCTTACAAAACTCCAATTGGCACATCTCCCTACAAATTAGTCTATGGAAAGGCATGTCACTTGCCGGTGGAATTGGAGCATAAAGCTTACTGGGCGATAAAAAGGCTGAATATGGATTTTGAAGCAGCGGGCAAAAAGCGACTCATGTAATTGAATGAATGAGATGAGTTCCGGCTACAATCCTACGAGAATGCCAAATTATATAAAGAAAAGACTAAAAGATGGCACGACAAGCATATCAAGCCACGCCATTTTGAACCGGGCCAACAAGTACTATTGTTCAATTCAAGATTAAGGTTATTTCCCGGAAAACTTAAATCGAGGTGGTTAGGTCCATTCGAAGTGGTGCGGGTCACTCCATATGGTGCAATCGAACTACGAGCGTTGAATAGTGAAAGAAAATTTTTGGTAAACGGTCAGAGGGTTAAGCATTATTGGGGAGGTGTGATTGATAGGGATACAACCAAAGTCGTGCTCACCAATGAGTAACGTGAAAATCGGAGTCGTGCCGCGACGTTAAATCAGGCGCTTGTTGGGAGGCAACCCAATCTTTATTGTTTTTATTAGTTAACTTCTTATTTTATTCTTTTAGATTAGATAGAGGAATATAATTGATGTATACAATTATTAGATGTAATGTTGTAACATATAAGTGACATAAAAAAAAAAGAAAAAAAAAATAGCGAATAAGTTCTGCCCTCAGCGCCCAGGCCAGCACCCAGCGCTGCCTGCGGCGCTGAAGGCAGTGAGTTCAAGACCCCCAGCGCTGGGCAGGGCGCTAGGCGCCGGCTGGGGGGGTGTTAGGTAAGTTCTCTTCTTTTCTTTGTATTTCGTTATTTTACTCACCCATCCCCAATAACCTGACCCATTTACCCGTTTTTACTCACATTAAAACCAATAAAATTTCCCCAAATCCTAACATAACTTAAACATAACAAGAGAAAAAAATTCCCTCTTCTCAGCCGCGTGTTTCCTCCTCTTCTTCAATGAAAAATTCCGATTTTCTTTCTCTTGAATCGTCGTTCCTCAGGTATGACCGTCTTCTCTTCTCCTTCCTCTTCTCTTTTACTTTCTTTGTAGTTTATTTCTATTGTATATACATTAATGTGCCCACTCCCATAGAATCCCCCATATTTTCTTCTTCGTCTTCTATGCTAAAAAATTCATGATAGTATAGTGTAAGCCGAAATTTTGTTTGGTTCTTGTTGTTATCGGAGTAGTAAACTAACATTCCCTCTACTTCGTCAAAATCGGGAGGGCTACTATACTTCACCATTGTTGAAAGTGAAGAACACTCTTCATGCCCACCACCTGTTTGTTTAAATGCCTGAATGAGAATTTTACTGCACCGGTGAAGTCTGAGTAACCGAAAACACTTGTATCTACGTTTGAACTAAGTGTGGGGTATCTTGGGTGAATTTTACATTTTGAGGGGTAGGTCTTTGATGTCAACCATGTTCTCCGCCATAACTATTAATCATGTATGTTGTATAATTAGTTACATTAGTTTATTAGATTTTTACCATTAACATAGCAAATGCTGAACTTTTTCTTTATAGTTTCTTCACGTCGCCATGATCACTATTTGTTTTTGACACATGGGGAAGTCTTGAGTACTCATAATTTGTCGTGAAACACTTGTTTATATGATTGGAGTTTAAGTGTGGGGTTCATCAATGATGTGGTATTTGCGATACATATGTTACACTTTGCTTACTTTCATATTTGCTTGTGTGCAGGACATTATGGCACGAAATGATGCTAAAGGCAAAGGACCTGGCAAAGCCTCCGCTACTTCCCAAGCTCCTAAGAAGCGAAAACAAGGAGAGGGCTCATCGCGCCAGTCCAAGGGTAAGCAAGTGGACGAGGGATCACAGCACGTCCCCTCCAGGCCTCGCCCGCGATTGGACTTGATTAATGACGCTGCGGCAGTATGGTATCGGAACTTTGTGCCAACTGGGCGCTATGTTTCCGAAATGGGCATAAACACTACTACTTTGGAAAGGCGGTTCCCGGATGTGCTTGCTAGACTACGCCTTTCCCGAATGGAAAAATTTCTGGATTGCCCAGGGCTAGCTAATTTGAGTCTTGTTCGTGAATTGTATGCCAACTGGCAGCATCATCGCTCCATCTCTTATGTTCGAGGAACCGAGGTGCCATTGGGTCGAGAAGAGCTGTGTAACTATCTCGGTGTTGAAAATGCCGATCCTCAGAGACTTCAAAACCTCATCAAGAGTCCCCCTTATGAGCTAATCCGGCATACATTGTGTGGCATTGATTCCAATGCCAAGTGGAACATGAAGCAGGGGAACATTCATCTTTCGATGGTCAGGGGGATTTCAACAACACTGCCAAAGTATGGTAGAATTTTGTGTAGGCTAGACTGATGCCTGCCGAACACAGTAGGGCTGCACTCGAGCCCCAGTGTGTCTGATCTTCTCCCTCATGACCGGCCGACCTATAAATATCGCTGAGATTATGCTCAACGAGATGGCCCGCACCAGATTCGGGCGGCAGATTCGGCGGTTATATTATGGCAACCTTCTGACACAATACATGAGATTCTTGGGAGTGCCTGAATATCCTGGGCACGATGAAGTGGTAGAGGCACCAGCTGGGCTTATGGAGGTCACCTCTGTCATGGAACCATCATCTAAGCTAACCCCGGCGGCACGATTGGAGCGTGAGGAAAATTTCAACAAATACATGTATAATGCTCTTAATTTGCTTATGAGCCGAGCCGACATCACTGATGACGAGCGCATGCACCTGCGCGACGATCTATCTGGCGCGTCTAAGGAGATGTTAGGGATTGCACCTGGCAGTCCGGTACATTCGTCCGAGGATGCCAACACAGTGCAAGGCTCAGACCACGAGGGGGATGACGATGATGAAGCAACCGGTCCCATGGCGTTGGTACCCTTTGAGCTGGATTCTGATGAGACCGGCACGGACTGAGAGAGAGTTTTCTTTTCACCCTACTTTGTTGTTTATATTTTCAATGCATCGGGAACTATGCATACTTTAAGTGTGGGGTGGGGGAGTTACTTCTTGTGCTGGTCATTGTATGTTGTTAAAACTTGTATGTTTTTTTGTGATTTTGACATTATGTAGTTGCTAGTTTTAATTTATTTCTTTTTAGTGTATAATGTTTAGTACTTTTGTTTTCTTAATAGGTTGTTAGTTATAACCTTTAGAGTAAAAATCAGAAAAATTAAAAAAAAAAAAAAAAAAAAAAATATATATATATATATATATAGACATATAAAAATATAAAAAAAACGAAAAAGATAAATATATATATATTCCAGATTTTTCCCGACGATGGATCGTTTTCTTGAGGGATAAAATTGGATTAAAAACAAAAAAAAAGAGTTTGTTTTATTTATAGGTTAGTTAGGTAATATTCCTTGGTTTTTCTTAAGGCACCGGTTCTTTTCCAAGGATGTAGCTCGAACCGGGCAATTTAATTTCTTTTTAGGACTATTTTAGGAAGAACTGGATTATATTGCAATACTTCTTGACATAGTTGCTGCTAGTACAATAGGCTATGACACATGATCTATTTCCCGTTTAGTTAAATTGTAAGCCTAAGTAAAACCACCCAATTTGTGACACCTCTTCTCAATCGTTGACTTGCATATCATATAGTGTATTTACTGCTTAATTGTTTCAATTATATATGCTTGCTTAACTCGAAATTTGAACAGAACCGTCGTGATTGAGTCATGTGCATTGTGTGAG
This sequence comes from Nicotiana obtusifolia, assembly GCA_002018475.1. NCBI lineage: Eukaryota > Viridiplantae > Streptophyta > Magnoliopsida > Solanales > Solanaceae > Nicotiana > Nicotiana obtusifolia. The sequence goes on from MCJB01011708.1 coordinate 99,941, forward strand.
TGAGGTTTTGATTCTCTATGTTGTCTTGTAGAGTCTAGAACTTGCCCCGTGTGTTAATTGAAGCGAAATTGTAAGTTGGGCTAATCTAAGAAATGATATAGGCATTTTCTTATTTGATTATGGATGTGCTTGTCACATCAAATATAAATTTGTCCGTTGCTAATCCCTTTGAGCCTATAGGCCTCTTTCTTTGGTACCTACATTACAAGCTATTCCCTTATTTTGTTCTTAAATTAGACCTTATTTGAACCTTTATCTCCTAAAACACTTAGTCGCTAATAGAAGTAAGGGTGGAGTTAGGGGGATTGCCTTGATTATGAGTGGAACCATGAAAAGACCTGTTGGTGCAATGAAGCTAAAATTAAGAATCACTAGCTGATGAATATTGTTATGGAGTGTGAAAAAAAAAAAAGAGAAGAAAAAAAATTGTTAGAAAAAAATGTTAGTGAAAAAGATATAGAAAAACACCTCCTATTGGTTTGTGCTAGTGAAATGATAAAATTATTGAGTTGAAAAAGAAAGGCTATGTATATGAGACAAGTTTAGTAATTGAAAGAAGAAAAGTGTTCAAATGTTGATTGTAGTGTATTAAGTGCTTAGGAGGACTAGCCACTATTACCAGATATATCCTACCCGTCCCCTAGCCTACATTACAACCTTAAAAGTCCTAGTTGATCTTAAATTTGACTAACTCAATTAGTAGAAATCTACACTACGGGCAAGATTATGGTACTTTATGGGAAGCATATGAGTTCTTTGTGAGAGTGAGGGTATGTTGTTAAAAAATTGTGTGATTTTATCCATATATGTTCACTCTACGAATTGTGGTAAGGGCACATGATTTCATAAGCGACTGGTAATGTTGTAAATTGTCTTGTTAGGTAAGTATACGTATTGAGATTGCTTAATGTTGGCAAGTCGGCTTTTGAGGTTGGGTAGTGACATTTGGGTTGTTGGATGATATTGAAGTAGTGTGCTCAAGTAGACTTTACGGGAAGCATATAGATTAATTATGTGTACATGCTTATTTGCTAGTATTGATTGTGTTCAAAAGTATGATTTTGATTGAAAGGTTGAATGTTTCGTGATGATATCAAGAGTTTGGTAGTTGGGAAGGTTGTATATAATCCCATTGCTCAAGGGCGAGCAAGAATCTAAGTGTGAGGTGTTGATGTTTGGTGTAAAAGATATATATTTCTATATAAAACACCTCATATTTGGCCTTTGTGTTATGAAATTGGGATGTTTATTGTTTCGATTCATGTTAAATTAATGTGCTTTTATGTGTAGGAATGAGTGGGGAGCAATTGGGGGAGAAACGAGCAAGAAACGAGACGAAAGCGGACAAAGAGGCATTAGGCGCCACAGGTAGCGCCTGGCGCCACCTGTGGCGCTGGAGGCAGAAGCTGAAGGAAAGTCACTGGACGCAGCGCCCTGGGGGGCGCTTGGCGCCAGCCAGGGCGCCGACTTCGGGAAATTGTCCTAATTCGTCTAGGAGTCCACTATTTCGACCCTACCCCTTCCCAACTCCTATATAAACACCTCCAAACCCAATAGGAAGGGGGAGAACGTATTTTTGGAGGCAATAACGCTACGGAGCATCGCACAGAAGCAATCAATCATCAGTTCTTCATCTTTGTCTAGTATTTTTATAGTTATTTCAATACTTTATATTTTGATTATTTTGAACATGAGTGGCTAATCACCCCTTGTTTTGGGGTTGTGATTAGCCATGAATATTGTGATTCGAAGTTGACAAGTCCTTATTTATAATTCATGATCATATGGTTGTTTCTTCAATTCTATGCCTAATTGCTTAATTGTTTTGCCATCAATTAAGTTCTATCAATTATCTATACTATGTTAGGGAAAACTATGTTTAGATTAGAAAAGAATTGAAGAAAGCATGTTCTTAACCTTTTAAGGGGGGCGGATTCGTGGTTAGGATAGGAATATACTTAATCACATGCTTAATTAAATATCGTGTTTTTAGTGCGTTCTTGATAGATTAATTCCATAGGAATATAGGTGTTAATCTTATTAAGAATAGGCGAATTGTACTTCGGAAGAAGGCTATGAGTATGTTTATCGATTAATTAGCAACCATACATGAATTATATGAACGGAAAGTCAATTAGAACACAATAGGATTGGTAAATTAATCACAACTCTGGAATATTTATTTTATTGATTACACAACATGTAATTTGTTCCTTGCAATTATTAGTTATAAATTAGAGCTGAAGTTAGAATAATCCACCTCTTGAATTCGAATTTTACTTGCTTAAATAACAGTATTTATCCGTTAGTAAGTAGTCAATTTAAGTCCCTTTGGGTACGATTACCTGGACTTACAATCATATATTACTTGTCGATCGCGTATACTTGCGTGTGCGTTAGGGAGCAACAGACATGAAATAAAAGTCCATAATAGGACGTCTGACAACTTAACTTTGGTTTTCATGTTTTAATAGGAAAATTCCAATGCTTGGAATTGGACATCATGGAAAGTCCATGATCGGCAGCCACGGGAAATCTCGTGTTTCTTGTTCTTCTATCATTGAGTTGAGATTTTTGAGAAAAATTTCAGCATAATATTTTGTTCAAGTTGTTTGCCGGTTTCATTGATCAAAGAATTTATAGCAAGGATCGGTCTCGGTGTGAATACGCATAGAGTCTTTGCACTATCGAAGAATTTTTGAAACTAGACTCTCTTCACCAAATACGTCTTAGATTCGTTTTTCGACATGTAAATAAATTTTAAACACGAAAATATCTTTCTAGAATTATTATTATCTTCCGCTGCGTGTTACGAACATCTATATGCAATTCTTCACTGCTTAACTTAGAAAATTTTCTTTTCATAATGCAAAAGATTTACTTTCTAAAAGAACCATGTAAAAAAACTCACTCGAATTTAGAGAAGCAAAACATTGTTATTTCTTCTGGACCAAGGGAGTGGAAAATGAGTCCATCCAATGACCCCAAAAAATTACTAGTAGTGCCTATATTTAGTTGTACATTGTTCCAGCGCTCACGTGACAACCCTTCATTGGAAAAGGTATTGGAATTTTACCTCTCAAAATGTATTTATAAGGTGTTAAAATATTGAATCTTACACTGAAATATGAGTCTACTACCAAGTTCAGTTGCATATCACAATTTCTAATACATGGCACAAGTTTCTACATGTTGAAATAATGTTTACGTTTTTGCTTCCAACATTTCAAAAGAACTTGCCCGAAAAGCATATGCATTCAAGGAAATTCCTTTCAGAATGTGTTGCAATGGAGGGAGGATTACAAGTCTCTTTTAGCTGCTGCGCTCTGCCATTCTTCCTTTTTCCTTGAGCATTAACTAGTTTAACCTCACAGAATTCAGGGGCATTCTTTTTAACGCATTCTCCTTTACCTTGTCCATTCCTCACTCGCCTGAAATGGATTGGCCAATTTCATCTTCTCGCGCAACTTAATTATGAAAAGCTGTAGTGCAGAACTATGTACGTTTACCTTGTGGAAAGAGCTTGTTTAGATCCAATGACTAGACTGGTAATGTTTACAATAGGAATTAACTCAAGTAATGCTTTAGCTGTTGAATTGCTCTCCACAAGCATAGTATCGACTGGTACCTAGCAAGCAGTCAAGAAATGTTATGAAACAATCTTTATGAATTGGGTGTGGGAGTTTCCAGTTACTTGCACTCACTTTCGCATCATTGCATAGGCGGATGTATTTCTCCAAGACATTCTTCCTCTTGTTATTCTCTTCATTCATGTACACTTGCACCTGCTCTTGCCTCAATTGCCTTCTTGATAACTTCCCAACTATATATCAAACAAAATTCAACGCAAGCCATCTCATTTTGCTTTTCTTTTTTTCTTTCCATCAAAGAAACAAGAGAATTGAACCTAGGGATCGGATGTCGTCAATAGGGCAGGGCGAGACAAGCCTCGACCTGCTAAGATTTTGACCCGCTATGCCCTGCCCTCTTTAAGTTTGTTTTTAAAGAAAAATTCACTTTTCCTCTTATTAATTAGCTGGATGTTTCTCTTTTTGTATCTTCTCAAAACTTCATTCATGCAAAGTTTACGTTTGGTATTCTGGGTAAAAATACCTTTCATGCAATTTGTCACAGTTTTGCTAATCTAAACAAGCTTATCAGTACCAGAATTTTCTAATTTATTGTTATTTTGAATTTGACATCGAGAATAGAAATACGTGCTAATTCGATGTCTTATGTCGATTAAGTGAGACTTTTAATACTGATGACCAAAAAACTTAACCAAAAAAGAAATAACAGATTTTTTAATTTATCAATTAAGGAAGAAAATTTAAACAAAAAAGAGGTATGACGAGAGCGAGGAACAAAAAGAGATATGCAAATAGTTGATAATGATTTTGTTACTTGAATATTTTATTTGAATGATTATCGTGAGAATGAGGAACTTTTCAGGCAATTTAACATAAGTACTTCATTTGAATATTCATTTCTGTAAGAAGAAGAAACATATCAACTTATAAATTCAACATCGAAAATTCAAAATACCCGAACCGATTAATCCGAAACTGAACTTAAAAAATCCGATCCAATCCGAGCTTATTTGTATTGGATTGGATTGTCATTTCTTCACTCCGAAAATCGAAAATCCAAACGAAAATTTCATATCCAATCCGAACACCCTAACCCGTGGCCCCATATGTAGAATTAGTTACGCCCTTTTCTATTTTTCTAAACCCTCAAAAATTATAAGTATAATAGTTTTATATGTATATATTTTAATTCTTTTATATGTGTATATAAATAATTTGAACAAAAAATGAATAATCGTTTTAAATTTACCTCTGCTGGGGACGAAGTACTCGTGTTGTAAATGTGATGTAAGTAATAATACTTCTAAAGCAAATTATCAACGTCGAAAAAGAAAGATAAAAGATGAAGATTACAAAGATTAGAGATCTCAGATTCCACATATGGGCGCCCATTTAATTTACAGACATTCCACAATATTTCACAATACCCTCCAGTTACTGGCCTATCGCCTGCCCTGCTTAATATCTTTTGAAACTGTATTTGACCTGCCCTGCCCTGTCCCGCCCCGCGCTACTATTGTCCTGCCCCATTGCCATCCCTAATTGAACTACTATATTCAATATACTTTTCATGTTCTTGAATTCCCTGCCCCTCATGTGATGTCCTGGATATACCACCTTGTTTGTGATATAGGTAAAACTAGATGAATCAAAAAACTGAAAAAGAATAAGAAAGAAAAAGATATTGAGGGGAGAAACAGACAGGAAACTGGATTACTTACCAACCACACATATTCTGTACATCTGTGCTTTTGTTAGTTTAGATGAGTATCAAGTTCAAGATAAAGAGTTACCTGGAGTAGGGATGTAGCTAATGGGAGGAAAAACGTGCACAAGGCAGATACGAAATCCTGGGGAAATGGCATGATCTAGTGCCCACTCAAGAACATGCAAGTCGTTTTTCCCTACAGCTACATAAACATCATTAATTTCAGCTGCATCTCTGTTGCTTATTGTACTCTTGATATCTTCTTCAATCTCTTCGATTTCCCCAGACATCTCTTTCTAAATCTTGAATTGTAGCTACTAATAATGATGCTTGTTGTTCTCTTTTTCTAGCCCCTCATCTTTGTTTTCATCTTTCATCTCTTCCAATAGTCCAAATGGGGGGAAAAAGTTACAGTTTTGGAGTATGTGTGGAATGGTCGTTGCTATCAATGACACCAAAAGTTTGAATCTATTTTGTCACATTGTGATGTAAAAGAAACTTTGTATTTCTCCTCGGTAGCATACTTCTCCCCTTGGACTGACTTCAAGTAGAGATGTAGGAATTACGGAAGCATTTGGTCTTTTTCTTTGGACATAGAACTTTTTTAGTTTTCTTGGACCATATTCATGATGTGCAAGTCAATTTCTAATGCTAGCAACCTTTGGCTTTTTCTTTCACTTACCTTCTCTTACAGTATGATTTTACTTTCCATACCTAAAGGATCACTTAACTCTGTTTTTTATGACATCCAGAAGAGTTAAAACATTTTCTTTAAATGCAGTAATATATGGTTTAAGCAAGATTGCCTGATGAAATAGGAACAAGTAAGCCTTGGTTTTAGGATCCTCTATCTATATCAGCCCTACGGTCTCCTTAATGCTAGAAACCAGATAGATACCATTTTGGAGAAAGAAGAATATTAGAGGATGAGATGATAAATTTAGCTATAATTAAGCCACTAGACTATACAAGTCTTGAGTGATAAATTCACATCTTCTTTTGCTCATTTACATCTATCTACTTTCTTCTTTCCGTACCACATAAAGCAAACATAATGTAGAATAAAAGGGCAGTCCGGTGCACTAAGCTCCCATTATGTGCGGGTCGGGGGAATGGCTGGACCACAAACGTCTATTGTATGCAGGTCACCAATCAAACAGACTCCATAGTGAAGTGCTAGCTGAGGTCAGTCAAGTGCAAACCATTCATTTTGCAAATGAAAAGTTTTCGACCTTGAGAACCTGCAATTGATGGCCAGCCTTCCTTTGTTAGCATCCATGGTTTTTCACTTTTTCTAACATTCCTTCGTATCATCAATCATAATATACTCCGAATAGTCCTCACTCCTCTGAACAGAGATCAGTCTCTTCAATAATGTATAGTCTTCTCATATGCTCTTTTCCTAAGGCGGTAATATCCAGAATTTGAAGAAGAAAAAGGCTAAGGAAAGGAATCCACCATTATCTGAGGAAAAAAAAAAACGAATACGAAAATGATCAAACACATTCAACATAAGCAAACAGGTTAATGCGCACGCAGTCCACTTTAAGACTTATATTCTCTTAAACTAAGTTACGTAACAAACATCTTTTCCCAATTTGCAATGAATCCCAAGAAGCCAATGTAAGGGTCTGTGCCAGGCCCGAGATAGTGAAAGAACCACACACTGCAAATTACTGGCTAGATACTCAAAGCTTCCCAAATAGGCAGACAAGAACAGAAACAAATTTTACGGTTTCGCTCCTTAAATATCAATCTACAGCATTCTTTATGAACTGAACAGCATTCGAGCAACTTATGTAAGCTAAACTCGAGACATGCATTCTGGGCTTAGCTTAAAAGTTAAAACATTAGGAAGTTTGTCAGGTAACCATGAGACAATCTTAAATAAACTTGCAAGCAGGTCCAAATTTCTCAACCTTCCCTAATACTAGTTAGAAGCATAATAAAACATTCCACACACAAAGACGGAACCACGATTTGAAGTTTATGAGTTCTGGATTTGTCACCAAACTCATAGCTCACTTACTGGATTCATAATTAAATAGTTATACATATTTAATAAATTTCCTAATACCATTATACAAGATCTAAGCAAAAGTAGCCACTACTCTAGCTCCTCCGCTGGATTTCAGTTGCTAACATTCTTTATGAACTAAACATCCCTTGAGAAACCATAGCACAAGTTAATCGAATACCAAAAACTTTGGCCCCTATAACAGAAAAGTCAAGAGATTTTTCTTTCTGAGCTTCGTTTAAATATTGGGAAGACAGCCATGAGATTAGGCCCAAGTTTCTCAAACTACCCCAATAGGCAGACAAGAACAGAACTGTTGACTTTTTGGCTTAGTTTAGAATCCCACATCGGTAGTTAACAAATTGGGAAGGAGGTTTGGAGATTATAAATTAACTCCTCCTCCTTCAATGTTAGTATCCCAACAAACTCTCTTCTCCCACATTAATAAAAAACGGGCTGTTTGAGCGGTGCTCGGAGACTAGGCTAAATTGGCCGAACTCCGTTAACAAATTTTCGGGTGTGTTCTTTCTTTGTCTCTTTTATTATTCCGCTTTATTTCTTTTCTGTTGTAGTATAATATTCAATATTATTTGTCGGGTATTTGTATTAGTGTTCTGTCTAGTTCATTTGTTTTTGAACTAGTTCATTTCACTAGTTGTGTTGTCGTAGTGGGAAAATTACCCGATTTTCCCAACAATTGGTATCAGAGCCAAGGTACTATCAAAGTATGCTCTGTGGTTGCAGCATAGTCTGATCTTCCACATCAGAAAAGATTTATCTTGGTAACTGAACTGAAGGTTCACCTTTGGGTTGTTTGAAATTTGTTGTAATATTGAATATTATATATTGAGTCTGTCATGGCAAATAAAGATCAAGAAACGAAGGGTGCTGTCACAAATATTCCATCTGGGGTGTCGGGCACCTCGTCATCATGGTCGAGGTTCCCGGTGTCCAGTTTGAAATTGGCGGTGGAG